>BQNB010103493.1:0-15015 GCA_026074375.1 Tanacetum coccineum | reverse complement strand
AAGATGATCCTCCTTTAGCTATTGTAATGAAAGAACTTAACAATCTAAAATTACAAGTTAGCAGGAATCAATTATCTTACTCTAGAAGTAATCAATCACAACAGGTTCTACAAAATGCACTTCAAAACAATTACAAAACACAATTAAAAAAGAGTTGCGATTTATGTGGCTTAAACAATCATCTCTCTGAAAGTTGTTATAAAGTTATGTTTTGTAAAAGGTGTGAGAAAACTAATCACATAACTTGTGATCATGCTGAGTACATTTCCACCATGAACATGTCTCAGCATCTCAAAAGGCTGGGTAGAGCTTCTTTAAGATCTAAAATCCTAAGACCATCAAAACGCTTCTTTCCACCTTGCACACATTATGGTTGTATAGATCATTTATCCAATGAGTGTTTATACTATCCCATATGTGGATTATGGGGAAGTTATGACCATGACACAAATTGTCATAATATGGTTATCTCTCTAGAAAGAGAGATTAATCTAAGAAATCCTCAACTGATCACTATGATATTAAATGGTTCAAAAGAGGTAAAGCACTTCAAGCCAAAAAGGCTGAGGCTTTAAAATCAACTAGAGCTGAATCACCAAATGCTAACAGATCCAAGACTCCCACTAAAAGGTAGGTTTCTAAGCAAAACTAACCATTCTGAACGTATTTGTGCAGTGTGACATCAGGAAGCCCATTTGGTACCTAGACAGTGGATGATCAAGGCATATGACTGGTGTCAAGAGTTACCTGTACAAATACGTAGAATAGTCAGGACCTAAAGTAGTATTTAGAGATGACTCTACATGCACAACTGAAGGTTATGGCTCTATCAAATGTAATGGTATAGTGTTAATAAAAGTAGCATTTGTAAATGGTCTTAAGTACAATCTAATTAGCATCAGCAACTCTGTGATGCTAAGTATATTGTTCAGTTTGATGAGAAAAGAGGAACAATCTTCAACTCCAACAAAGAAGTTATAATGATTGCTCTAAGAGTAAGAGATGTATATGTTCTTGACATGACATCTTCTGCTCAGGAATCGTGCTTCTATGCCAAAGCTTCTAAAAATCTTAACTGGTTATGGCATAAAAGACTTGCTCATATAAACTTCAAAACAATCAACAAACTCGCAAAACAAAATCTTGTTATTGATCTTCCCTCACTTGTCTACTCAAGGGACAAACCATGTTCATCATGTGAAAAGGGAAAGCATCATAGGGCCATCTTTAAAACAAAACATACATCTTTTATCAAGAAGTATCTTCATCTTCTTCACATGGATTTATTTGGACATGTAACTCCTAGGTCCATTAACCATGAAAAGTACATCTTTGTCATTGTTAATGAGTACTCAAGGTACACCTGGGTATATTTCTTGAAGAAGAAAAGTCAAGCTCCTAAAACTATCATGTACTTCATCAAAAGAGTTGAAAATCAAAATGACATCAAAATCAAACAACTCAGAACTAACAATGGTACTGAATTCGGGAATAACATCATTGTCAACTTCTATGATGAAAAAGGGATCTCTCAAAAATTCTCCTCTCCCTACACACCTAAACAAAATGGTGTTGCTGAAAGAAAAAATAGAACCCTCATAGAAGCTGCAAGAACAATGCTTTTAGGATATGTCTTCTCAAAACAATACTAGACTGAAGCTGTAGCCACTACATGCTACACTCAAAACAGATCCACCATTGTGAAAAGACATCTTAAAACTCCTTATGAAATTTTTCGTAAGATTTTCGAAGAGAAATCCCATACATTAACTTTCTTCATGTCTTTGTGATGTCCTAGTTTTATCATAATCAATAAAGATACTTAGTGCAGAGTTTGAATAAAAAAGATGATGATGTTTGTCTTCTTGGATACCACGTAGTTTCAAGCCTCTTCAGAGGAGTCTTGTATACACAAGAAGAAGACTAACAAACTAAAGAAAACATATAAGAAGATAACAAACTAAAGAAACCTATCACATCACATTTGTTGAAAGCCTTGATGCTATCAAATTCTCAAAACCTTTAGTTGATGACATCAACATTGCTAAAATTAAAAGATATCCACCTGATGAATCTTCTCAAAGGTATCAAATAAACAACAATGATGTGTCCTTTATAGAACCTTATGAATGTCATAATCTAGTTGTTCTTGAAACTGAAGTTTCATTTGACCAAAATGGTTAAACTAATCAAAATGATCATAATGATCAAAATGATCAATCTGCTCAAACTGATGAAATCTTAAATGATGATCAGTTTGCACATTCCAATCACACTAATGATGAAAAAATGATTGATAATCTCCTAAACACTAAAGACATTCAGATCTCTAAACAATTATCCTCTCCAAGTGTAAAGGATACTTCAGTACATAATACAATTCCAATCCTAAATTCCTCCTTATCTATTCCATCTATGGTCACTCCAACCCCTCAAGACAGATGGTCTCAAGACAAACATATTGAGCTAGTTAATATCATTGGTAATCTAGGAGCTGGAATGCTCACAAGAGCCATGGCCAAACAACTTAGAGAGTTAAGATCATGGAATTGCTATTTGTAGATTTTCTCTTATGAAGAAGAAACCTAAAAGGTCTTTGAAGATTACAACATCTGATGGGTTGATGCACATGCAGATGATCTAAACCAATATGCCAGAATAACAAATTTGGAGTCTGGACATTGTTCCTGCACCTTATGGTAAAAACCATAATTGGTCCAAAATGGGCGTAATCACAATGTAATTCCATTTCGAATGAAAAATCCTATTCAGCACCGGTAACAAAAGAGATAAATCATGGAAAATTGTCATAAAAACAAGGCAAAGAATTGTAGCTCATGGCTTTACAATTCAGGCAAACTAGGCATAAACTATGATTGAAACCTTTGCTCCTGTTGCAACGACTGAAG
The DNA here is from genome assembly GCA_026074375.1 of Tanacetum coccineum. Taxonomy (NCBI): domain Eukaryota; kingdom Viridiplantae; phylum Streptophyta; class Magnoliopsida; order Asterales; family Asteraceae; genus Tanacetum; species Tanacetum coccineum. Next base: position 12,106 of record BQNB010103493.1, on the reverse strand, counting down.
CAATTTGGATTTTCTTGCCTTTGCCATCTGACATGAAATTCATTGTTTATCAATATGGATGTCAAAAGTGTATTCATACAATGGTAAACTAAATGAAGAAGTTTATGTCAAACAAACATTAGGTTTTTAGAGAGAGTGAGTTCACCCCAACCATGGTGCTCAAATTGGAACTAACCCTTTATGGACGATTGTAAACAAGCTACCAAATGCATTATGGATATGAAACTCTCTCAATCCTATACCACTAAACTCAATTGTTTCTTGAAGTTTGGCTAAGTATAAGACAACACTGTTTTTCTACAAAACTCAAACCGATGTGATTTTGGTGCAAATCTATGTTGATGACATTATCTTTAGGTCTACCAACACAAAATTGTGCAAACAGTTTGCCAAACTGATGACTCAAAGATACAAAATGAGCATGATAGGTGTCCTCACCTACTTCCTTGGATTTCAGATTAAACAATCTGAAAGAGGCATTTTAATCAACCAATAAAAATATGTCAAGGATCTGCTGAAAAAGTTTGACATAAATGGTTCATCAGTGAAAACTCAATGGTTCCCCCTAACAAGTGAGGACCCTGATCATCAATGGAAAGGCTACTTAATGAGTCTTAATATAGAGGTTAGATTGGATCACTAATGTACCTCTAAATGCAAAGCAGAACCCGACTTTCAAATTTTAATCTTGTTATGTGCTAAGTTATCAACCAAATTCCTATAGGAATCCCAGCCTTATTGCTGTTATGATAATTTTCACGGTACCTAAAAGGTACTCCCAGTACTTGGTCTGTGGTATCCATGTGTTTAGGTGCTAGTGACCTAAAATTATATCAGACTTCTGTACTTTGTTGGATGATCATGGAAGGAAAAGCCCTCAGTGCTGTGTCAGTTGCATAGAGGCAAACTGGTGTGTAGAGTGCTTAAATAGTAGCTATCTGTTGCTATGTCCTCAGTGAAAGCTGCATATATAGTTACTTGCTTGATGTTTGTGCCAACATATTATAGTGAAGAATAAACTAACTGACTATGAACTTCCTATATGAAAAGTATACCAATATTTTGTAGATAACACCTGGTGCTATTGCTAATCTACAAAATCCTATTCTGCATCAAGAACAAAGCCATAATTGATATGCAGATTGCACGTTATCAGAGATCATATTCTCAAAGGGGACATTGAATTACATTTCATTCCCACTCAATATCAACTTGCTGATATCTTCACTAAGCCGATGAGCCAACCTTCAAAAGATTAATAGTTGAACTAAACCTTCAGTACTAACTAAAGAAAACAGAAGGTTCAGGGATTTCATCCAAAACTGAACAACCTTTCATATGTTAAAATCTTAGTTTAGTTTCTGTATGTAACCTTTAACTTGCTTAAGTAAAGTAACTGAGCAATCACACATGTCTCATTCATGGATTTTCATGAGCATATGTGGTTTTGTTGCCTTTGCTGGAGCTTTAATATTGGCCACATCAAGAACTGAACAAAACTGATTTACTCTCTTCAGTTCAGTTTCAAACAATAATTTTGATCTAACTCTTTAGCTTTCTCGAGTGAAGTAACTAAGCAATTGCATATGTCTCATTCATAGATTTGCATGCGCATGTGTGGTTTTGTCACCTTCGCTGGAGCATGTATGTTGATAAAGTCACCATTATCTGTTCAGCATAACGAAACACCAAACATGAACCTAGTTCAGCTACTTAAACATCAATCACTAGGTCAGTTTTAAATAAAAATAAAAGTGAATTTCTAAATTAATATTTTTTTTTTCTAAATAACCTTTTTCTAAGAAGTTGTTTGCTTAAATTATATTAAAAAAAGGGATATCCAAATGTTAGAATGACCTCACCTACTTTTTCAGTTGAATAAATGGTTGTTCTTTGCTTTAGGTGTCAGATACATGCTTTGCTGACTTTCATTAAATACAAAGTTTAGCACACATGTTAAAAACAAACCCTAAACAACTTCATAACCTCAATATGAATGTTACATATTCACAAAGAAAAATTTGTAATTTCATCAATCCTATAAAACCATCACACCAATCTACATCTCACTTTTCACAAACTCATCAAAAACACACATACAAAACCTCAAACCAAATCAAACCCTAAAAACCCTAAATAACAAAAATGGCAGAATCATCCAACCCAACTCAAATCCCAAAGAAGAGATGTGGTGCGAGTTGTAATGAAGGATATAAGGTCCTAATTATACCAAATGAACTTGGTGGCCAAGGATCTTAGTGATCTGAAATTGGATGTGTGGAAGCAGCATATGGGTGACTAGGGGGGGAGATGGCTATATGGTGATTTGTTAAGGATAGGAACTAGATTGAAGTGGTGTTGGAGTCCTTGTGGTGCCACGAATTGAAAAGAAAGAACAAGAGCACATGTGAAGCTTTTTAATCAAAAACAACTGATGAAATATTTGTTTGTAGAAGCTGAGTAATCAACTAGGATGCATGTGGGTAAGTTTATTTTGCAAAGGATCCTTTAAAAATGGGTCAAAAAGCAAAAGAATGGGTGCGTGTTCATTTGGTCTTATAGGTTATTTATCGAATTTGGTTTCCTTTATTGGCTTATATTTCGTGCACATAGATCAAGGATTATAGAAATATGTTCCTCAAGGATTGTAATTAAGGGTTAACAAAGGAAAATTTTGCATGGTTTAGGTGTAAAATGGGTTTAAAATGACGAAATTAGGTCACGGGTTTTGTAACGGTTTTATGTTTTCCATTGACTTTCTATGCTTATAATAACGAATAATTAATGATTGAGGAATGATGGAATACAGAACCAAGAGCTTAAATAAAGTATTAATCAATGAATTTTGACAATTTGGTTTTTAGTTAAAAAATGGGTTGAAAATTGAAAGAAATAATCCGTAGCTTGGAATTAGGTTCATATAAGGCTTTTTAGGGTTTCCTAGCTTTGTAATTCTCCGTACAGTAGATTTGAAGCAAGATGGATAATGAATTGCATAAAGTTTTTAAACTCATTTTATGGTTTACCAATGGCTTCTTGGTTGCTTACTTGAGAATGGATATGGTCAGTAGAAAAAGAGTAAACCGTTCAAAGTAACATTTAGTTGCAACAATTAGATACATTTAGGGTTTCTCGGAATCGTTTTACGACAAATAAACAGGAAGATGAATGAAAATAAAGAATAAAAGAATGATTCAATAGGATTAGATAAAAATGTAAAATAATTTATTACAATTTATTGACCTGTTTTTTTTTGTTTAAAGGTTTATGATGGATAAAAAACGAAGAACGGTCATTGTGTATATTTTAGCTCGGGTTAGGTTTGTCTGACATTGAATTAGGGATTTTGTGTGTAACAAGATGTATAAAGTTTAGAATATAATAATTAGGGTTTACAAACATTGAATATTGAGTTAAGTAGCTTGTAACACCAAATAAGTGATGGTAAGGGGAAATTGGGAATGCAAACAGAGGTAAAATTAGCTATTTATAGATGTCCCAGCTTAATGACTTTACATTGTGCTTTGACAACTTGTACTTGACTTTGAGGAGTTTATATTCGAAATGAAATGTTATATTAAGTTGTATAAATGCATTAGTAGCTTACTTCACTTTAGATAATAATCCCCCTTTCATTGGAATTAGGGTTTAGAGGCATACGATAACGGTTTAAAGCCCGTTTGATATAACGTTGCGAATGGGTACATTATAGGAATAATGTACGTATAGAAATAAGGATTTGATGAAATTTACTTGACTTGTTTATGATGTTGATTGACATATATGAAGACAGGATTGCCATAGGTAGGTTGCGTGAGCTCGTCTACTTTAGTTATGTAGGTTACATGACATACTAAGATATATAAGTAATGTAATAAAGCGAAACATTTCCCCGTATAATTGTGATCATAGTAAAATAGGTTTTGAGTTGATGAAATCCTGGGTTTTTATAAGCTCAAGGCATACAATCATGCAAGAAGCATAAACAAATGAATGAAATTTTTCCTCCGTGTTGCCAAGACTTAAAGCAATTAGGAATATTTCTTGCCTTTGCCACTTACATGAACTTCATAGTTTATCAAATGAATATCAAAAGTGCATTCCTCAATGGTTAACTAACAGAAGAAGTTTATGTCAAACAACCTCCAAGTTTTAAGAGTAGTGAGTTCCCCAACCATGTATGCAAATTGGACAAAGCCCTTTATGGACTTAAACAAACTCCAAGAGCATGGTATGAAACTCTCTCAACCTATCTCACTGAACATAAGTTTGTAAGAGGTAAGATAGACAACACTCTGTTTGTCTACAAAACTCAAACTAATGTGATTTTGGTACAAATCTATGTTGATGACATTATCTTTGAGTCCACCAACACAAAATTATGCAAACAGTTTGCAAAATTGATGACTCAAAGATACGAAATGAGCATGATGGGTGTCCTCACCTACTTCCTCGAATTTCAGATTAAACAATCTGAAAGAGGCATTTCAATCAACCAAGAAAAATATGTCACGGATCTGCTGAAAAAGTATGACATAAATGGTTCATCAATGAAAACTCCAATGGTACCCCCTAACAAGTTAGGAACTGATCTCAATGTTAAAGCTGTAAATAAGACTTAGTATAGAGGTATGATTAGATCACTAATGTACTTAACTGCAAGCAGACCTGAAATTCAATTCTCAACTTGTCTATGTACAAGATATCAAGCGAATCCTAAAGAATCCTACCTTATTGTTGTTAAGAGAAATTTAGGTACCTAAAAGGTACTCCTGTCCCTTGTAAGTGGTGTCCAAAGTGTTCAGGTTTTAACCTAAAAGGATACTCAGACTTTGACTATGCTGGATGCAACATGGATAGGAAAAGCACCTCAGGTGCTTGTCAGTTGCTAAGAGGCAAATTGGTGTGTTGGAGTGCTAAAAAGCAGCAATCTGTAGCTATGTCCTCACTAAACTAGTAATTAATGTAGCTGCTCTGATGTTGTGCCAACATATTATGGATAAATAGTCAACTCGACTATGACATCATCTAAAAAAGGTACCCCATGATTTTGTGATAACACAGTGCTATTGCAATCTCAAACAATCCAGCTCTGCACTCAAGAAACAAAGCATATTGATATCAGATAAATACCCCTTTTATCATATCATATTCTCAAAGGGGACCTGAATTATCAAATTTTATTCCCACTCAATATCAACTTGCTGATATCTTCACCAAGCCCCTGGATGAGCCAACTTTCAAAAGATTAATCGTTAAACTAGGTATGCTGAACATTGATTTAAAACCTGAACCTTCAGTACTGACTGAAGAAAACTGAGGGTTCAGCGATTTCATACAAAACTGAACAACCTTTCATATGTTACAATGTCAGTTCAGTTCTTATTATATGTTACATTTAGCTTGCTTAAGTAAAGTAACTAAGCAATCACATATGTCTCATTCATGGGTTTGCATGAGCATGTATGGTTTTGTCGCCTTCGTCGGAGGAGTGATATTGGTCACATTCAAAATTGAACAAAACTGTCTAAATTCTTCAGTTCAGTTTGCAAAACTTTTTAATCTAACTCCTCAACTTTCTCGAGTGAAGTAACTAAGCAATTACATATGTCTCATTCATGGATTTGCATGAGCATTTGTGATTTTGTCGCCTTCGCTGGAGCACTGGTGCAGATGAAGATTACAATAATAAGTTTAGCATAACATAACATCAAACTTGAACCTAGTTCAGTCTTTAAACATCAATCACAAGGTCAGTTTAAAAGAAACAAATGAGATTTTCAAAAGTAATATATTTTATCAAAATAATTTCCTTCCCAAAGAAGTTGTTTAATTTATATATATTAAAAGAGGACATCTAAAAGTTAGAATGACCTCGTCATCTTTCTCTCATCTACTTTTACCATTAGTGTGAATAGACGTAATTTGTTCACGATCTAAGGTGTTAAGAGCATGTTGTGCCGACTTTTCAAAAATACAACTTAGCACACATTGTGAAAAAACAAACCCTAAACAATTCCTTAACTTTATAACCTCAAATGACAATTACAAATTCTCAAAGAAAAAGTTGTAACTTCATCAATCATATAAATCACAACAAACCATTCAACAACTCACTCTCACAAATTGATCAAGAACAAAACCTCAAACCAAATCAAAACTTTAAAACCCTAACTACCCAAAATGGCATAAACATCATCACAATCCCTCTTCACCTGAAATCACTCCCAAAGAAGAACCTGTCACTCTTGACAAACCTGAAAGCCCAAACCCTTTCTTACCTGCAGATCAGATTGAGTTCTCTTTTGATGAGATTGCCTTCACCACCAACAATGAAGTTGCACTACTATATCCCTCGCACCCAAACTTAGAATACTTTAGGGAGGTGTCAGATTTTATTTCCAAATGTTATTTAAAAGAAGCATTTACCAGGGCCCCAAATCAATACAAAGAATACCTGTGTGAATTTTGGTATACTGCAAAGACCTTAGATGACTCTAAGATTTGGGTATTTACTCCTACAAGAGGAATTAGAGGAGACATAGGTATCACCACTTTTAGGAATGCTCTTAGGGCACATTACATATCACATTCAAGCATGTATGTTCCCTCACCCTCCATAATAATAGTAAGACCATGGTTTAGATCATTTAGAGTTGTCTTCCTCCTAGGTGGAGGCTACTAATGGGTCAGATCATTTAGTGTTTAGGTGGGAAAACAGGTGGCTTGAATTAAATATCAAACAAGGATGTCACCATCTTGTATTGACTGGAAAATACGATGAAGGTAGATTATGCCAAGCTAATATGGGAGGATATAATTCATAAGTTGAATAAGAAAACTAGGGAAAAGGTTGCTCCCTATCCTAGGTTTATATCCCTCCTACTGGAATACATGATGCCAATATATGACAATGAAGAACTCACCATCAACCCCACTCAGGTCTTTAGTGTTCATAATTGGGCACTGAAGCTAAACCAACATAAAGGACCTCCCTTCACTGACCACATGAAAGCCATCTGCAATATAGATGTTCCTGTGGACTCTTAAGCTCCAAAAACTTCCTTACAAGCTGAGAAAGTTCCCCAAGGCAAAAAGCCTAGAGCTAAAAGTGGACTCAGAAGAAAACACTCTTCAAAACACACATCTGAGTCCCATACTGATGAGGTGTCATTTTATACACTTTTTTAGGGTCGTTTAACCCCCTAAATCATGCATTTATGCCCAAAATATGTACTTAATCGTTCCTTTTTAGGTATTCAGCATTTGGAAGGTATTTGGAGGAAATACACATGACTTGGGCTCATTTAGAGAAAAGACTGTGGAGTCATTTAGAGACGAACTTACGGATCTAAGTCTACGAACCTGTACACACAACATTCTCTTAGAAATTTTTATACTCAGAGGATGGTGACTTGATTCACAAAAATACTAACTTACGCCATCACAAATCCACCATGACGGTTTGTCAAAATTTACCGAGATGAGTCGCGGCTCGCAGGACAATCCCGCAGATCTAGATTATTCTTACTCATGACGGCGTCATCGATTAAAGCGAGACGCCGTCACAGGCCGTTTTTTCTATAGATACAAATCCATTTTTAGGGTTTATAAGGTAGTGTAACTCTTAGAGTAAAGATAGGCACGAACACTAGTTTTGTTTGCAAGGCTGTTAAGGGGACGATTTTGGCCTCAACACCAATTGTACTTCCTTCAATTCATGTTTTAATCAAGTAAGACGTTTCTTAAATCATTCAATTTTATAATGTCTCTGTTGTGTGATTCTTATCTGTTTCCTTTGCTTTATCTTTAAATGCTTGGCTAAACCGCTTCTTTTGTTTTATTTATAATTGTATGAAATCCTAAAAATGTAGTCTTTAGTGGTTTTGCTTCTTGTGATGAATATGCATGTTTAGGTCTTCTTAGGAAAACCAGCTTTTGGTCTAATCTGTTTGTTGAATGTCTAGGAAAACATGATTAGTAGAAAGGATACCATATTGGTAACAGTATTCATAATACCTTGCCTCATTATATGGTGATCACTCCTATATATTTCACTACTGCATATTACATATACTCTTAGGGGCCTTGTAATAGTCTTCATCCTAACTTACTTGTGTGTTGCCTTAACAGAATATTAAATAGACGGTGGATTCGTGTAATTTGTTTATGACTTAGGAAATAATTTGCATAAGATTTTCACAGTGTGTCAATGCATAGACAACACTGAGTTAGAAGCACTCTTAGGGCGTAATACATGATTAATGAACCCAATTCTTTTATTATATTGTTATCACCATTAGCTTTGTTCTTTTAATTTAGTTTAATTGATAAAATCCAACCAACTTTCAATAATGATTTTTACTATTGCTTTTGCCTATAAACATTATATACAAAAAAATAATCTTCTTTCAACCCCTAGAATTCTGTTAGACCGTGATCAAGCCTTCCCAACCTATTCCTAGAGATCGTTTACAACCCTCGAGTGTTAACCTATCTGTTTAGGCTCCGCTTAGGATCGAAAACAACAAGTATCTGTAGATTACGCCAGCGGAATTTAATATATATAAACGAATAAATGTTATGGAATATATGGTTTTAAAATTACATATATAGGCCATATTCCTATATGTCGAGTACAGAGAACGGTTTCCTAATGTAACAGGGATTCAAGGAACGACCTTGACCTATTGGGACGTAATCGAGTACATTGAACGTCTACATCTCACTTGATTGGACTAAAACTCAAACGTTTTTGGGTCACACACCGAATCAACACCTTTAAGACAATGTTTAGATGTCTAGGGATCTCTTTATATAGAGAGTCCATAAGACTTACAAAGGAAATCTAATTGTATTAAGAAACTAAATCTTTCCTAATCTTTGATCTTTATCTTTTAAGCAAATCTTTTAGAATCCATCATCTTTTGTAGAATTTCATATTGTCAACTTTTATCCTTTTGTTTCATTATTTATCCTTTTAAGCAAGTTCTTTTGTATCATCAAATCAATAATTCCTAACAATCTTCCCCTATTTGATGATGACAAAACAAACTTAATCCTCAGCAATCTTCATCTTCAAATCTTGATCTAACTTAAGATCTCCTTTGAACTTAATGAAGCCTTCTTCAACACAATGAAGCCTTTAATTCTTGTTCCATATCATGTCACCATACTTAATAAGTTGCAAATCATATCATCTCTGTAACATCTTCCCCTTTTTGTCATTATCCATTAGGGGACTGTGAACTTATGCAACTTTGATCTTTACAACTACAAACCATATATTAAACCTCTAATCCAAGCATTCCAATGTCTCAAATTACCCTCCATGACGCATAATAAGAATAATGAATCTAAGCAGTAGAAACTTAAACTAGCAATAGTAATAATGACTTAGCAGTAGTAAGAATCAAAACCTTCCCCTTAAGTGGTGCATGTAACATATCTAAATGGTTAAACACTTTATCATATGCTTCCCCTGAAATCAATATGTTAACCATCTCTTGAATCTCTTATTCTGTTGGCTCTATGTAATGATTACTGATGGAGAAAACTCAGTATTACAAACTTAATGCTGAAGTAGAATAACCCAAACTTGTGTCTTATGTCTTGTACTATCCACGTGACTCCAAACTCATACGTAATTCCTTGAAGTATAAGTAGACCTCAATCTCTTGACAAAATCCTCATCCAAATGAGACACTGAGCACTACAACGTAACTCCTTTAAGTGATAGCAAATGTGAGCATTGAGCACCAAAAGTTTATAGATCACACATTGCTAGATTTTACAAGTCTTCGTCAACATCGTTTTTAAACACGAACAAGTTATCTTCAAAGTCATAATCCAACCAAACTCGACTTTAAGATATGATAAGAACACGCACTTGTAAAAATCCACTTCAACTCTAAATAAGTGATAAATAATTGTCTCCGTAATCAATTCAAGCAATTAATCCAAAAAATAATAGCCTTTTTCTATCTGATCCAATCTGAGATCCAAACAGTGAGTTATCCAATATCTGAAAAAGCTAACAGTATTAAGTCCATTAAAGCCCTGGCAGTAGTAACTAACTGCTTTTACCCTTAACAGTAGAAACTTAATACTGCTTTTAATCCCAGCAATAGTAATACTTACGAAGCAACAACAACAATTTTGTTCGACACCCTAGCAGCATAAATAATTCGAGCAGCACTAACATGTACTGGCAGCTTTAACTGGCAGCACTAATCTTACATCGGCAGTATTAACTAACGATAACAGTATTAACTAGTAATAACAGTAGTAACTAATGATAACAGTAGTAACTAACTATTTTACAACCTAGCAATACTAATATTTCTTTAAAGCAGCACTTAGTTAATACCTTGCGTTGATTTCTGTTTTGAAAACCCTATACCATTACAACCAAGAAACCATATACCAGTGCGATAAGAAACCCTTCTTTTAGTGTCAAGAATATTGCTCCAAACAGCAGCAGTTAAAATCATCATCCTTCCAAAAGTTTCACAGCAGCAGTAAACATGAAAACCTATGGTGTATGTCTTGCCTGAACCTGTCTGATCATATGCAATAATTGTGCTTGTTGTAGCCTTGAAACAAAGCATCTAAAAGAGGCACGACACACTCGTCAAACAATTTATCTGATGGAGACCCTTCTGCTCCATAGACGTGATCAAATATAAACAAATGTGAACCCATTAGTACCTGCGCTTAACAAACTAAGCTTTTCATCCTCAAACAATCACAGCAAAACTTTATAGCGTATGTATATGTTGTGCAAACCCTAATCTGCCATGACTTGAGTAAGCACACGTCTTCAGTCCATAACGATTAGTGTCCAACAAACTGTAACAAACAAATGACTAAGAAGAAAACACGATACTGTAAAGATTTAAACCTTTTATTGTCGACTTTCTGTTGCTTCTTTGTTACTGTTCAAGAACCGTATTCATCTCCGAAAAACTTGATCAAAAGAGGCCTTCAATAACGATCCTAGATCTCCAAGAACTCTTTTTGTTAATCTTCAATAAACCACAAATCACCAATCCTTAAACTTTGTAACCGAATACCATGCTTTTTGTTTTACCGAATTAGGGTTTGATGAAAAATCCTAGTTTCTCCGAATTTGACCACCGAAAATAGAAAATAAACGCAAAACTCTTTTCTTCGATTGTAAAAACCATGTAGATCCTAGATCAAGGGCCACTAGGCTCTGATACCAATTGTTAAGATCGTTTAGGCTCCTAGGATCAAAAACAACAAAGTATGTAGATACGTAGTGGAATTTAAATAAAAGAACAATGTTATTGAATAAGGTTTTACATTACATACAAGCCCTAATTCTATATGATCAGTATAGAGCGGTTACCTAACTGTAACAGGGATCAAGAACACCTTGACCTTAGGGCTAAACCACACATAGACGTCTACATCACACCTATAGGATACATACACACATACATTTTTAGGTGCACACACAATCACACCTATAAACAATGTCTAGGGATCTCTTTATATAGAGAGTCCATAAGACTTACAAAGGAAATCTAATTATATTAGGAAACTAAATCTTTCCTAATCTTTGATCTTTATCTTTTAATCAAATCTTTTAGAATCCTCCATCTTTTGTAGAATTCCATATTGTCAACTTTGATCCTTTTGTTTCATTCTTTATCCTTTTAAGCATGTTCTTTTGTATCATCAAATCAATAATTTCCAACAATCTTCCCCTATTTGATGATGACAAAACAAACACTGATTCCAAGATAATCCATAGTAGCTTATTCTTTAGTAATCTTCATCTTCAAATCTGATCTTCCATGAATGAAACAATCTTCCCCTTAACTTAAGATCTCCTTTGAACTTGTTGAAACTTCTTCAACACAATGAAGTCTTCAACATCTTGTTCCATGCCATGCCACCACACATAATAAGTTGCAAATAATATCATCTTTGTAACATCTTCCCCTTTTTGTCATTATCCATTAGGGGACTATGAACATATGCAACTTTGATTTTTACAACTACAAACCATATATCACACTTTTAATCTAAGCTTTCTAATGTCTCAAATTACCCTCCATGACGCATAATAAGAATA
>BQNB010103491.1:0-22697 GCA_026074375.1 Tanacetum coccineum | reverse complement strand
TGTATAGTCATCTGCTGTAATGTAAAGAGGAGACTGTGGCCTTTTATGAATGTTGTGTCTTCCTCCTAAGTAACATATGATCAACTTTGTAAATCGGTAGTATGGAATAACATAAGGCTTAGGCTTCCTGGAGGGAACCTTTAGACTAGCCGCATCAGAAAAGAAAGTCTTAATTACCTGAACAAACTCTTCCCAAATTAGTTCAACATAGTCGACATTTGTTCCCGTGACAACACCCTATAACATTTGAATAACTGGGTATCTGGGTCTATCATAACCTGAAGTCTTGCCCGTCAAGCATTGGTTGATCATCGACAGAATAGATCTCCATTGCTGATAGAGACTGTTCACGTACATCTTCGAGACAAACTGAAGTTCTTCTAGGTATCCCAGATTGTTCACAAAATCTATAACCAAATCCCCAGCTGGAGGTGCCACAAAAGGGTGTGCAGGATCTTTAGGAGTAATTCCTAAAGCACTGCGAAGGATCAGCATCCAGAGTAAACCATAGTTCATCTAGTTGGAAACTGTATATACCATTCTTGGTATCCATAGTCAAAGTGTTCCAAAATTGCTGAATGTAGATAGAGGGAACACTGGCTGAAGCAGTAAAAGCACCGAAGAAGTTGGTGTTCTATAGGATATCCAATGAAATAAAAAAGATGGGATTCTTCTGCTTCTTTTGAAGGTTCATAAGAAGATTGCTCTTTCTAATCGGCAAGCGTGCCTTGACAGGAACCAATTGATCATCGGTCCTGGTAGGAGCAGAGACATTTCCTTCAGCCATCTTATCTGCTTAAGAGTATCACCAAAGATAGACCATAAAGCAGATATTTGATGTTAGATGAAATCATTAGCCTTGTGTTTGAATTAGCATGCCATGTGAGATTAAGTTTGTAACAGAATTCACATAGAGTCACTGAGTATCCGACAAGACCAATAAAAGATTAACTAGACCCGAATGGGAGTTAATAAGTCAATTAGTCCATTGGATAGGGCCTGACAGGGTTATTGGGCTTAATGGGCCAAAACTAAAAAGTTTGCCCCAAACCGCTGCAAGGCAATTTACCAAACTGCTACGCATAGGTTTAGGTAAACCACCGTGAAGCATTTGAACAAACCGTTGCGAAGTGGTTTGGTCAAACCGCAATGAAGTGGTTTGGACAAACCGCAATGAAGTGATTTGGGAAACCGCTGTGTAGTTTGATTATCAAACCGCTGTGATAAGAGTAATTAATTATTAAAAATTAATATTTTATTAAATTGCTGTGACCAAACCGCTGTGAATATTTTATTCATTTTTAATCAAATCGCTGCCATTTTAGAAAAATTCAAAATTGAGGTTTGATTATTTTAATAATAAAAGTATATTATACCAAATCGCTACCATGCAGCGGTTTCCCTGCTTTATTAAAATATTATTAAATCAAGCAAACCGCTATCTATATTCAAAGCAAACCGTTGCATAGAATTAAGCAAACCGTTGCATAGAATTAAGCAAACCGCTGCTTAGAATATCATAAGCAATCTGCTGCTTAGAAAATTATAAGCAAACCGCTGCATTGAGCAGCAACCTTAGACACAATTTTTCTAACATTTTGGTTATCTACAAACATGATCCAAGGCCTCTAATTTCATCTTAATCTCCTAACAATCCTTTTCATCATACTAATCCTTCACATTTCATCAAAATTGAGCCATGCACAAACATTTAAGCCACGAAAACCTTTAAAATCCTAAGGGGGCATGCATACATGATTTAGCAATACCATAGTGACTTCTACACTACAACTAAGCATACACAAACAGTTTACACTAGCAACAAACCACTGTTGACTATTAAAAGTCAAACGACATTCAAAAATCATCTATTCATGCATACGAGAGATAAAGGATCACAAATGATCATCAAATCAGCATTATCTAACCCTAAAGAACAAATTCCAACATCAAAAACACAACTTTAAACACTTTACAAGCATTCGATCAAAAACGCATATAAAATCTATTATAGCATACATATGTGTTTGATCTACACTAAAGCATTCATGATCGAGTGTTTGACAACCTAAACCGTACCTATCCCAGCAATCAATCATCATTTTCAAACAACAATTTAATTTTGACAAAAAAACTAGGTCGAATCTAGTGATTGCACTCATTTTAATATGTTTTGTGACGATTCCTTCAACCTAAAGTATCAACTGATGATATAGAACAAGTTTTAAAGAGTAGCTTAGCACGAAATCAACTCAAAGTCAAGAATCAAAGAGTGGAGAGATCGAAAGAGAGTGTTGAGATTGGAAGGCTCTGTATTGGTTTGGTGGTTGTGCCCATATGTGTAGCTTGTGGTGTGTGTTTTATAGTTTAGACGATAGGAAAAAGGAGGTTAGACCTCGGGTTGGCAAACCCGCGTTGGCAAACCGCTGCCATTTATACTCCTATGTTTTAGTTATTGGCAGAATTAGTCCTTGGGCTTTCTATCTCCTTTAACTTTCAGTTTAAAGTATTATAGAGGTTATATAAGTTAGGATTTTGGCAAGTTTAGTCGTTGTAGTTTAATAAAGCTAGGAAACAAGTATCAAATTGCACATAAGTCCCTAAACTTTCTAACTATTGACAATTTTGGCCCTTTGAGTTAAAGTTAATTAACTCCCCCTTAAATTATAACCCTTTTCAAATACAAAAAACTTTTTCGTTAATTGTGTGATGTATTAGAAACCTATTTGATAAAATAAATTTGAAATCACTCTCCCCCTCAAACAATGACCCGTTTTCTACTTAAAGAGAAGTAGTCGTTGTTTGAGTTGAAAATTTTATTGTAAAAGTACAGACTGATTAATTTTAAACAGCACTTTTTCCACCGTGGATAACACAAATAATTTTGAAGAATCAATGAAGAAAAATTCTTAGGTTAAAAAGAAAACTTCTCTTCTTTAAGAAGAAATAACGCACTGAAACATACATTACTCTTGTAAACAAGACAGGGTTATGTACAAAGTATTCATAACCCATGATGCATGGATATGAAGTAATCCATGCTGGGGAAAAATTAATTACCCGTTTTCAGGAACAGTTGTCTTTTTGGAGACATGCTTTCCTCAGATTGAAAAGCGGGTTGCAGTCTGAAATAACTGCAAGCCATGAAGACATTAAAAGGTTTGAACTTCTGCTCGAACTTTATTTATAGACCCGTGTCATTATTGATCGATATTTCTAGGTCCATAGATATTATCGATTTTCAAAAGACATGTCTTGAAAAATATTTTTGGTATTCTATATTTTCTGATTTTTGTAGGTTTTATATTTTGGTATTATTCTTTTTGGATTTAAAATATGTACATAGGATACATGAAGACCTTCCTTTACTCCTCCTATCCATCTTGAAGACGTTTGAGAGTTTTGGGAGACATACTCTTCATTCCAAGTCGCGGGAGAAGAAATTCGAACCGCTCTCTTGGTAATGCCTTTGTGAATATGTCTGCAAGTTGATAATCCGTCGTCACAAAGTAAAGTTCAACCACACCATTCTATACTTGCTCTTTTATGAAATGGTGATGTATGTCGATGTGCTTTGACCGGGAGTGCTGGACATTGTTTCAGCAGAGAGCGATAGCACTTTTGTTATCACAATACAGAGGTATATTATTGAATGCAAAGTCGTAGTTCGTTAGCTATGATCGCATCCAAAGTATCTGAGCACAACATCCAGACATGTCAATGTATTCAGCCTCTGTGGTTGAGATAGCAGTGCCTTTCTGCTTCTTTGATGACCATCTCACTAATTTGTCGCCAAGAAACTGAGCACTTTCTGACGTACTTCTCCTTGTATCTGGACAACCTATATGGTCAGCATCTGCATAGGCCGTTAGTACCATAGCGGTGTCTTCGGGATACCAAAGACCCCAGTTAATGGTGCCTCGAAGGTACCGAAAGACCCGCTTAATTGCCTCAAGGTGCTTTTTGGTAGGCTTAGCCTGATACCTAGCATACATGCACATGGTGAATACAATGTCTAGTTCACTAGCAGTGAGGTACATTAATGAGCCGACCGTACCTTGAATTGATTTTGGTCAATTGGAATCCCTAAGGGTTCCTCATCCAGTTTTGATCTATCCACCATTGGTGTATCTAAAGGTTCAGAAGTATCCATTCCATATTTTGTTAAAATTTTAAGAGCATATTTTGATTGATTAATAAAGATGCCTTCAGGAATTTAAGAAACTTGTAAGCCTAAGAAAAACGACATTTGCCCCATCATTGACATCTAAAATTTTAAACTCATCTCTTTGGAAAATATGTCACAAGATTTAGGATCGATTGAGGCAAATATAATATCATCTACGTAACTTTGAACAAGAAGAATATGTTTGCCTGTTTTCCGTATGAATAACGTAGGATCCACTACACCCTTGGAGAACTTGTTTTCCATAAGAAACCTTGATAAGGTGTTATACCACGCTTGTGGAGCCTGCTTTAGACCATAAAGAGCCTTCTTCAGAAGATAGACGTGTGTAGGATGATCTGGATCAACAAATCCCTCGGGTTGACTAACGTAAACTTCTTCTTTCAGCTCGCCATTCAGAAATACAGTCTTCACATCCATCTGGTAGATGATCATGTTCTTGTTGGCGGCATTTGCAATAAAGATTCTGATAGCCTCTATCCGTGCAACCGGTGTAAATGATTCCTCAAAATCGATACCCTCCTCTTGATGATATCCCTTTGCTACTAACCGTGCCTTATTCTTCAGAACATCACCATACTCATCAAGCTTGACTTTGTAAATCCACTTGAGAGCGATTATCATTACAGAGTCTGGTTTTGGAACTAATTCCCATACTTGAAGCCGATCAAATTCATGAATTTCGTCTTGCATAGCTTCAAACCAGCAAACTACAGCCATGGCAGACTTGAAATTCTTGGGTTTGACTTTTGAAAGTACATAATTGTAAAAACACCACAAGGTATCGATAGCTAATTATTTTTGGGTGGATACAAGACGAGAAGGATTACCAATTATATTATCCATTGGGTGATCCTTAGACCATTTTCTGAGATGATTATGTGGTTAAATAACTTAATTGGATTTAGGTGAACTAACATCCCCAGATGATGACTCTTCAGAACTAGGTTCTGGAGCGAATGATTGTCTTTAATAGTGAGTCCCGCTGCAACACCTTGATGTGAGATAGGAGGTTGTACTTCCAAGGATGACGGTGAATGACTTGAAGATGGTGCATCTTGATCAATTGTTGTGGAAGAAGGTGTACCGGCTGAAACAACTGGAACTGGAACTACAGGAGCAAGAGGTACCGGTCTTTCAACACTAGGGGGTTCTAAGTATTCATCGAACATCGGTTGGAATAAAATCTCTAGATCTTTATTGGTTGGGGGTACATAAGGAACTGCAGGGACCGGATTAGGTACGAGCCCTGAACTGATTTGTCCAGGCGTCAATAAAATAGGCTTGGGTCATGTACTGATGTGCGCAGGAGCCATGTGCTCAGTCGGCTCATTGAATTACACGTGAATTATTTCCAAGATTCGTCGGGTTCTTTTGTTGTAGATTCTGTAACCCTTCCTATTGGGAGCATAACCAACGAAAATCCCAATATCTACTATTGCTTTCAATTTTCCAATATCTTCCCTATCATTTGTAAGGTAACAAAGAGCACCAAAAACTTGAAGAAATTAAAGATCAGGTTTCTTATCATGTACAAGCTCATATGGGGTTTTGTTATGCCGAGTATGAATTAGGGATCTGTTTTGGGTGTAACAAGCAGTAGCAACAGCTTCTGCCCATGTAAACATCGGAGCTTTTGAAAACATCAGTATTGTCCGAGCAGCTTCCATAGGAGTACGATTTCATCTTTCGACAACGCCGTTCTGCTGGTTAGTTCTCAAAACAGATTTTTGGTGAAAGATGCCGACACTTTCATAGAATTCAGTCAGAACTTGATTAACAAATTTTGTGCCATTGTCTGTTCGGATCTATCTAACAGTTTTATTGAGACCAACTTGAATTTACTTTAGAAACTTAATAACAAACTATGGAGTTTCATCTTGTGATCTCAAAAACTTAACCCATGTGAATCTTGAATAATCATTCACGATAACCAAAATGTATTTCTTCCCATTAATACTCTGTACTCTCATTGGTCCACATAAATCCATGTGAAGGGTGTGTAAGACTTCCATAATGGTGTTTTCAGATTTGGGTTGTGGGTATACTTCTTGCTTTTTCCTAGTTGACAAGCTGAGCAAAGATAGTCTTTCTCAAACTTCAACCTTGGTAAGCCTCTTACCAGATCATTTCGTGCAAGATCATTAATGGTACCGAAGTTCAAATGGTTTAACCGACGATGCCACAACCATGATTTGTTCTTGGAGGCTTTTGACAATAAGCAGATTGGAGAGGACTTCATCATCTCTTCAACGGAGATAGTATACAGATTTGATCCATGAGAGCCTTTGAGCAATTCCACACCATCTACATCTCGAACATAACACGAATGTTTTTTGAATGCAACTTCAAGATCTGAATCACAAAATTAACCTACAGAAAAAAGATTGTGTCCAAGTCTTTCCACATAATATACCCTGGAGATTACACTGTCACCAATCACGTAGTCTCCATAACCCATAATAGCACCAAAATGATCATTCCCGAATCTAACTGTCCTGATGAACTTTTTCACGAAATTCCTAAGCCGTGAGGGATTCCCCATCATATGTTTTGAGCAGCCTGAATCCAAATACCAAAGGACAATCTGTACGACATGCATTTGAAAACAAACGAAAATAGAGAGTTTGGTATGATGGATCCCCAATTTCTGTTGGGGTCCTATTGGTTAGCAGAAACATTTGTATATTGCATAGAATCAGCAATTGATTGTGACTCAGCTATAGTGGGAATGCCATTAGAAATTGCCTTTTCCTGTTTGTTTTTACGTTTGTATCTAGTTAATTGTTTATGAGAATTGTTACTAAATCTATTAGTGATCACAATTTTACTAGAACTAGCATGTTCAGGTTGCTTTAAAGGCACTACTTTGGATTAAGTAAACCTAGTTAACGGGCACTGTTCTCCTAAAGTGAATTTCCTTCCAGTGGGCTTCCACTGATAACCAACATTAGCAAATAGTTTCCCTGTTTCTTTCCAAACATGCTGAACTTTGCTCAAAACATTTTTAACATAGGGGGCATTTACAGACTTCAAATATTTCACAACACATTTGTCATGATTAGCAAAAATTAAGCATTTGTTACATGTCTTACACATAGATTTAAAATTTAAATTAATTACAGTACGCTTAGAGCTAATTCTAGAATCAACACGATTTTCTTATTTCAACTTAGACTTATTGTTCCTAGGGTGAGCTTCTACTTTTTTCTTGTTGTCACTTTTAGCTGGCAAGATCCTATTGTTCTTTGTATTGCTCCTAGGCTTTGACCCGCTAGCTTCAGTGAAACTGTTTACTCCTGTAGAAGGAATCACATGCACATTAGTCTTTTGTACTTTCTGTTTCTCAACATGTGTTTATGTGTTATTATTTAAAGTTTCGCATATTTCACTAAAAGCAACTTGCTTGTTCCTATTCAAAGGGGTAGTAGCAACCTTTTTATCTCTTTTACTAAATTCTTTCGGACAAGTGCCAATCACATATTCTAACAGTTCCTGAGATCATTTAGTGTTAAAGCAGGCATTTCCAAGCGCATTATCTAATGGTTTTTCAATCCTAGCTTTTTCTACTATCTCACAAAGTGTTTCTACACTTTCTTTAAGATGTTTGAGATAATCTAGATGAACTTCCTAATTATTCCTATTGCGAGGAGGATTGGTTCAACATCAATTGCATACATACCACGGGAAAGCACTTTTGATTTTACAACAGGCATAGTGACGCATTGCATTTTTCCTTTTAGTTGGGCCTTTAGTTTATCATTTTCAGTTAATAGAGAAGTCGTCTTTTCAATAGTTTTAGCACGCGTTATCTTAATAGAATCATACAATTCCTTGTAATGTTGATTAAAATTTTCATTTTATGCCCTAAAAAGCTCATTTTGTTCTTGAAGGCAGTGACTTTTTCTGTTAATTCTATGTTCTGAAATTCTAAGGCCTTAAAGTCAAGAATACGATTTGCCTCACTATGTCTCTCATTTATTTGAGAGATTTTCCATTTCAACTTTCTAATTGTGTTGTCCTTTCCTTGAAGAGATTCTTTCATTTTATTGATTTCAAAAACTGTGTCAAATTCAAGAGTATCTTGAGATGGTTGTGATTTGTTTTTTCCAAAACGTTCTTTAAGATTTAGATACTTCAATTGCAAATTTAGGTGATCTATCTCAAGGTTGGAAAACCATTTTATCACTTCACTATGATCATTGATTGCTTAGTTTTATACACGTAAAATACAATATAAAATATGATACTTTAAAAGAGTAATTAAGAAAATTACCAAGTTACCCTTCGTAAGATCGATAATGATCGTTACTTCACTAAAAACTGAATTCCTAACACGTACGGTATCAGAGTAGCGGAAGTCTTGAAACATGTACTTAAGCTTTTATGATGTCTTTATATATATCGTCGTAGATGATAAAGAGGTATTGGCTTTGACTCGTCATCGCGAAATTGCTACTACCATCAGGAAACCTGCATAAATGAGTTAGTGATAAACAACATATATAGATGAAAATGGCTTTGTCACCTCATCGAATACGGTTGTAACAACCACGGTTCCCCGTTTCTCAGTATAAATATTGCCTGTGATAAGGTAGAATTCCAAAGAATCTCCTTGACAGGGTTTCGCAGCTGTACTAGCCGTTCTCATTACCGGAGCATCTGAAAGCAGACAACACGGTAAGAGTGAACCGATAAGTTACTATCTTCCCGATTAAGCCGTCAATTCGTGTTTAGCTTTCCTATGTCCAGATACCCTTTGTTAGGCTTCCCATGTACATAAGATTGAAAATTGAATTGGAAAATCATTCGGTGTGTCAAGATGCAAATGGTTTTTATGACACACCAACAGTTTTAATCTTTTCAAAATTCATTCGTCAATTCATAAGCTGGACCAAATCGATATCCAGTATCACAAGTTCGATCCTTGTAGGATCTCACAAGTCACCTACCAAGAGCTTGTTTGATGTTGGCTCAAGCAGGATTTCCATCTTCACTGTGAATACTTAAGTATCACTCGAATGTTCTGGCAAAATCACAAGGATAATGCGTAGGACTCTTTATATATGTTTCTTGTTTTTCACATTATGTGAATTAGCAAGCATATTTTTAGAAATGTCTTAAATGAGATTTTAAGGCTGATATCCTTTTGGCTCTAACTCAATAGTAGGCACATTTGTTTGTTAGGTAATCGGAGGCTAGAGGAGACTGCCACCTTTTTAATATCAACTAACTCGGAGTGAGAAAGTCAATAGAAATGTGTTTAATCTCCGTGAGAAATGAAACAAAAATATTTTGAGAGATTCTGAGTGGCTAGGGAGGGTTGTGCATTACATCACTGGGTCCATGATGTCAGTCTTTAATGTCAACAATCATCATTGTGATACTGACAGCAGATGTATTGACCCGGTTTTTGCCTAGGTATAAGGAGGGCTTCTTTCTTTTCACCCTTTATCTTAACTTCTGTTTTTAATTCTTCGTATCCTTTGTCTAAAGATGCCTGCCAAGTGATGCTGAAAATGAAGCTTCCGGATGGAAAAATGAATGAAGTTTGTTACAAACTTTTAAAGATGATTGAGAAGCAAGCTGGTGTTAGAAAATGTTGAAGTTATCAGTTGCTGGAGTTATGTTGGAGACTGTGGACTATAATGGAAGAGAGAAGGGTTTGAGTGTTAGCTAACCACCATACAACAAATGGTCATCAGTTTACTATGCTTAATAGGCATAAGGACTGGCTAGTCTAAAGTAAATGGCTTTGGTAAAGACTTCTTAAATCCATTGATGGTTGACAGTTTTCCAAAAACTGTATGGTAATTAACTCACGATGTTTTTAAAACAAAGCGTTAGCTACTCTAGAGCAAACGACTACTGGTAAAGAGAATTCAAATCTGTTGATAGCTGATAGTTTGCTAAAAACTATAAGGTTATCAATACACCTTGTTACTACAATGAAGCATTGACTAGTCCATAGCAAACGGCTCATGGTAAAGACATATCAAATCCGTTGATAGCTGATGATTTTCTAAAAATCATATGGTAATTCAACTCACCATGTTTCATGTACTAAGAGTTGAAATGGTTATCAATGTACCATGGTTTATAGACCAAACATTGGCTACTCCATGGTTAATGGCTAACTGGTAAAGAGACATCAAATCCATTTAAATTTTCAATGATTCACCTCTCTCAGGAGTTAACACACCTGGATGTGATGAGAATAGACTAAAACGTTATGATTTGATATACATATAGTCAATGTTGCTGTTTCTATGTTGCTGAAGAGAAAGTGTATGTAGCTGTGAAGTGTTGGTCATGATATTTACAAAGTTAGATGATGCAAATATCAAGAAATGATTGCTGATAGAAATCAAGAAAGTGCTCACACAAGACAGTTATCATGTTGCAGTTCAAGAATAATTCCAAAGATAATGCTCACAACATCCTCAGGAAGCTCGTAATGAAGATATTCAAAGAAACTTAAAGTTCACAAGTGAAGATCAAGTTAGGGGAGGATTGTTAGGAATTATTGTAAACAGACTTAAGTCTGGTAGTTATAGAGTTAAGTCTGGTAGACATAGTTAAGTCTGCCAGTACTAAGTTAAGTCTGGTAGTACTATAGTTAATTGGCCTTGTCTAGTTAAGTCTGTTTGTGTAACAGAATAGTTATAATAGTTATCTTAGGAAAGGATATGCATTATCCTTTTACGCGTTTGTAAAGCCCATTAGGGTTTCCTTGGTGTATAAAAGGAACCATACGGCACAATGTTTAGTATGACATTTGAAATACAATTCTAATAGAAATTAATAGCAAATAGCAAAGTTTTACATTGTGTTCTTCTTAGTACTTGTGTTAAGATTCCGCATTAGCACATAGTATTCATAGTCATTATCTCTCATATAGTTGATTTGGATTTATTCAAGTTAGCTATTGTCTTACAAAAGGCTAAACAGATCCAAGACTTTGGACCTACATATAGGCCGAAAGGATTCTATGTTATCATTGGTAGATGTGCTTATTATTATGATTACCCGTCATATATGACTTATATGCTTTGTTTATATAAAGTCTTGCTTTGTCTCTATCTATTATGTTATGTGGATCATGCCTTGTTTCTTGCCTACTTTATACACATGTTTAGCTATTTGATCTGTGACAATCATTTAGCTTTGTTACTTGATAAACAATCTATGAATTGCTACAAATCCCGTGGAACGACCTAGACTTACCTAATACTATGTTACACTCGAATAGGGTATACTTGCCCAAGTGTTGTGTTTTTAGTCAAAATCGGTATTTCTAGTATTATAAATTTAAAGCTTGGAAAACGCACATCAAGTTTTTGGCGCCGCTGCCGGGGATTTGTTTAGTTGTTTGCAGATTGTTTGCTTGTTCTTGTGCATCTTATGTGTGTTTCGTGTTCTAAATCCCCTAAAATCTGTTAAAATTGTCTTCTGGTGCTACAAGTACATCGCACTTGCACTGTTGACGTTTGTTATTTTGCAGGTTTATACCCAAAGTGCATCAGTTTCACACCAAAACCGTCGTACTTGTCTTGTGACCTTGTCCATCTCGTGACTGATTAAAATCAAATTTAATAAACTCGTTGTACCGTTTTCTGGAAAACGGAACCCAAAATTCATTTTTTCCGAGAAAGTACGCCACACTTACACTAAGTGCGATGCACTTTCTACAGAATTTTCACCTGCCGAATCTGATTTAAAACCAAAACCAAAACCTAAACAAAACCCCTAAATTTCTAGTCCCAGGTATGTGATCATTTGGAATCCCATTTTATCTGATTATACGCCTTTGTAATTTTGTGAATATTTAGTTGTCATTAAAAAAAACTAATTTTTTTATTTCTAAATTATTTTTTGCCTTATTTTGCTTTCTAGCATTTTCTTGTTCATATAATAAAGCCATGATTTATGTTTATTAGTTTTGTTTTATTTCTTTCATTGCATCTGTAAAAAAGGAAATTTCAGAAAATTTGTAGAAAGTACGCCGCACTTCTTTCGAAGTGCGTCGCACTTTTCACCTGCATATATAAAAATCTAGTTTTGTATAATAATAAAACTAGCTACGTTTTTTTCTGTGAATACTTGTAATGTGTTTTATTTTATGTTTGCATTTTTGCTTGCTTGCGTATTTATAAGTATCGCCATATTTAAAATAAAAATAAAAAGTTAAAAACTATAAAAATCTAAAAAAATTCTTGTTTCTTTTTAATATGTTTGTTTGCGATTGTATCTGTTTATATATGTGTTGTTAACTAATAATGTGTAAAAGAAAAAAAAATACAAAAATAAATAAATAAATATTTTCTGTCATAATAAAACCGCCGCACATACATTGTTGTGCGGCGCACTTCTGTACCATTTTTACCGCGAGCCAAGTTTAAAATTTTGAAAAATAATAAAAAAATGCGATGTACGCCGCACTTTCTATGAAGTGTGACGCACTTCTGGTATTAAAAAAAATAAAAATAAAAACTAAAATAAATATCTAAAAAAGTAATAAAAAATATAAAATAAAAATATATAAAAAAAATTGTTTTGAACTTCGTGGGTGTATTCGCTGGAAATCCTCATGAGACTATAACTTTTCCACTCGGGACACCGAGGGGTTTAAAAGCTTGTTGCATACGCCAAATGCAATCGTGGTGCCCACGAAAGTCCGCTTTTGTATTTTACGGTTTTCGTAGTTTTGTTTGCAGATTGAATAAATAAGTGGAGCTTGGATTAGTGGTGATGCTTATCACTTGGGGGCCGATATATTTGGATTATTATATTATATGTGGTAGAATACACATGCTTGGCATTTCGTTTCGCGCCATATCTTTCAGAATTCAACCGAGAATTTATGAGCCCCGAGAAGTTTCGTTTCTCTTATATTTATTTCTTCCATTATCCTACCTTTAAGTTTTTTACCAAATACACATAATGCTCAACTTAAGTGTGGGGGTAAAATAAATTGGAAAATCAGACTCATTATTAAAAGTATAAACTTTTGTTCGCCCTCTGTAATCTAAAAATCTAATCTTGTTTTTGAATTTCTTTTGCCACTTAGGTTAATATATTAGAATAAAATGTAGTAAAAAACAAAAATTAAATATATTAAATAAAGTTTTGAAATCAGAGATGTATCCCGATTGATAAAGCAGATCCGACTCGGGGTCGATGACATTACTTGCGCATTTATACCAATCACCCAAAAAATGTAAGGTTTAGATCTTAAGGAATTCAGGTATCCATCTTTGATACCTAAGATAATTTTTGCCTTTAGCTTTCTCGAGTTAAGGTTTGAATGCAATTGCAAGTGTCTCACTCGTCGTTACGGCTGTGTATTTGTAGTTTTGTCGCATTTTCTGGAGCATTGGTATCGGTTTAAATTATATGAATGTGCCGGTGATTTATTGATTCTAGAACTTGTGCTTGAAATCATTACGAGATCGCAGTGAGATCACGTTCGCGCGATAAAGGTATTTTTATGTGATAAAGAGGCAATTTAGCATTTAACCAAATTAGCCCATCCATTTCACATTTTTCATTCTTTTAGCTAATTACACTGATTAGCTAACCACCAAAATAAAACCCATTTGTTAGCACTCATCTTTAGTGCTAGATACCCCTAGTTTAACCTACTGAACAATTCTATTCATCTTTCTCATCCAGAAAAAATTAAAATACAAAAATATATAACCTTTAGCCTAGCCTTACCCCTCGTCAAAAGTCCTTATGGTTGGTTGCTAGTTGCTTGGTATGATTGGTTGATTTTTGCTTATAGTTTGTTCGCACTTTGCTATAAGTGTTGTGCCATTTCAACGGAGATAGAGATGGCCAGCTTCATGTTTCGTATTTTTGTAGTGTATGCTTATCTCAATTGTGGGGGAATTGTTAGTTATGAAAAAAATCGAAGAAAAAATGAAAAAGAAAAAAAGAGAGAAAAAAGAAAAGTGATGAATAAGAGCTGGATTGTTGTTGGCACTTGCGACGTATTGATACATTATGATATGTGTCGGATATATTGATGAGAGGTACGATTACCTCACGGGTTTGTGTATTGTCGTAACTAGCAACATGGGTTCTTGGACTTGTCAGCATGTATATTATATAACCATTTCCAGTATATATTTCCCATACCCTTATTAACCCTTAGCCTAACGTTACAACCCAAATAAAAGTCCTTTGTTGATATTTATACCTGGTGCTTACCCCCATGTCGGTGTAGTTTTGTTTCTTGTAAAAGCCTATGGTATGATGAATCATGTCTGAACAATTGAGTGTGATTTCCCTTATACCCTCTGTTACATCATATACGAGTATCTGAGTGAATTATATTTTTCCTTATTCGTGAGGTGCTTAGTCATGATATTACAGCTTGAAGATCATTGGGTAAACATCTTTGTTTTCAAATATTGAAAAAATTCAAAAATATTTTTTATAATTCTACGTTTGTTTCGTAAAGCTTATTATTTTTCTTTATTTTGCTTGAGGGAAAGCAAACCCTTAAGTGTGGGGGGTGTTTGCGCCTTTTGCACTTATTTGTTACAAAAACCAAAAATATTTTCGAAAATTTCACACCAAATAAAAGTTTTTTAAATTAAAAATAAAAAATATCAAAATTTAAAAATATATATATAAAAAAAATTCTTTGTCTTGTCACCTAGGACCTTGTTTATAAAATTTCTTTTCTTAGATTTGCTTGAGGGAAAGCAAAGTTTTAAGTGTGGGGAGATTTGATAACGCTCAAATTATACATATTTTTATATGCGTTATATGTGATTTCATGTATATAAATTGGTTAATAATAAGAACTTTTGGTACTTAATCGAGTATATTTGCTATTGTAGGTTCTATGTACGTGTCGTGGAGTAAAACGGAAGAAAACACAATGAATTGAAGCTTAAACGAAAAAATAACTGAAGAAATAAGATCTTCCGACACCTGTCTATGGTTTTGGCCATAACTTGAGCATACAAACTCTGTTTGACGCGATTCTGACGGCCACACGAAGCGAATTCAATTATCTACAACTTTGATTTTTTGTCCAAGAGCTGAAAGTGCCCCAAAGTGCGGCGGTTTTACAAAATGTGCGACACACTTTTCTTCAATAATGACTTATACCGCATTAACACCCAAAGTATGCCGCACTTTGAGTCTGCAGCATTAAAAACAAGAATTTAGCCTTAAAATCGTCTACATACATCCTTTGATTGGTCCCCAAGCAAAATTTACCCTATAAATACCCCCCAAAACCACAGGGAATTTCATATCTCCACACACCAACACACACGATCATAAAGATCATTGGTGAGGATCTTAGGATCTAATGACCTAAACACCCCTTTAATCCAGCGCTTATCACCATATCACCACCACCATACCCATGAATTCCCAGAGGCCCACCACCATTTATAGACCTTCATTCATCACTATTACATAACCTAAACTCATCACTCGAAGGATTAACACCAAATCCTTCTGAGTCACCACCATAAACCTCGTTGCCAAACCCTCTATTTGGTGATACGTTGCGGATTCCCTAAAGAGACGTGATATATCCTCGGGTTAATCCAGTAGCACAGGTTGTTAGTTGATCATGGATACTTGGGTTGTTGGATTAGAGATTGTTTTGGTTGGAATATTGGTTTTGGTACTTTATTGTCGAATTACTCGCATAAACAGATTTGGTACATTTCTTTACTAATAATATTGATATGTTGTTGAGTTGATTTATGTTTGTTATGTTGGTTATTGGTTTGGTTATGATATGATTATGTATAGGTACTTGGATGATATTTGTATAACTTGTGAATATGAGTGCTTATGGATTCGATATTGTTTTACTTGGATTATTATTTATCTTTTGATTTGTCATTGCAATAGAAGTAGGTCGAAAGGCTCCATTGTCTTGATGCTAATCTTGTGAGAATTGATTAGTAAATCTAAAAATAACCCAAGTAGAATTATGTTTAAGACCCTTCCTTATGTTAACCGACCAGGTTGGGAGGAATTCATATGTATGCATATTTGATATAAACCATTCTTAATGCACTCGTGATGATGTAGTATATATAGGCCGAAATGATTCTATGTTATCATTGGTAGATATGCTTGTTATTATGATTACCCGTCATATATGACTTGTATGCTTTATTTATATAAAGTCTTGCTCTATCGCTATCTATTATGTTGTGTGGACTATGCCTTGTTTCTTGCTTGCTTTATACACACGTTTAGCTATTTGATCCGTGACAATC
Source organism: Tanacetum coccineum (assembly GCA_026074375.1). Lineage (NCBI taxonomy): Eukaryota > Viridiplantae > Streptophyta > Magnoliopsida > Asterales > Asteraceae > Tanacetum > Tanacetum coccineum. Next base: position 6,248 of record BQNB010103491.1, on the reverse strand, counting down.
GTTTAGCTTTGTTACTTGATAAACAATCTGTGAATTGCTATAAATCCCGTGGAACGACTTAGACTTACCTAATACTATGTTACACTCGAATAGGGTATACTTTCCCAAGTGTTGTGTTTTTAGTCAAAATCTGTATTTCTAGTGTTATAAATGTAAAGCTTGGAAAACACACATTAGTGGCAAACACCTTCCCAGTCCTTGCTCTCTTATTATCACCCTTAGAATTCCCTTCCTTACTCGGCTCTCCGCCATCTCCTCTTTACTCACCACTCTTCTTCAAAGATCCATTCCTAACTGCCTCATTAGTTAACACCCCAACATTTAGAATAGCATTATGGATTGTAGGCGGCTCAGTTGCTGCCACTATCCCACGGATTTGTGGAGCAAGGCCATAGATGTACCTTTCAATCCTTTTGGTCTAAGGGGTAAACAAGTGAGGGACTAGCCTAGCAAGCTCATGAAATCGATCAGTATATGTTGCATGACCAGCTCCAACCATAGCGTAACCCCAGAACTCCATTTCTAACTTCTGCATTTCCTTGCTTGGACAATATTATTCTTTCATCAATGCCTTAAAATTTCCCAGGTCATGCCAAATGTGGCTTCCTGGCCTCTAGTCTGGACGTGGGTGTTCTACCATGTCAGTGCCTTACCGATTAGCGAACCGACAGCATACTTGACTTTCTGGTTGACTCCACAACCACTGATATCGTGTACTACTTCTATTTTCTCAACCCAATGGGTGTAAGCTATCGCACCACTCTTACCATCAAATCCCTTTAGCTTGCATGCTACAAACTCCTTGTATGAACACCAACTCCGACCATTTCTCATGTTAACATTCCTAACATCTTCATGGATGCTGTCGTAGGCGGCGTTGTCGTTTCGACTTCACCAGAAAATGATACTCGAAAATGTCAACATAAAGTTGGTGAGCTCGTAGGTTTAGAGTGTAAACCCAGTTACTGTGCTAGAATTTAAGTGGGACAATAGTGCAATACAATAACGGAGTGCAAGTAGTATGAATAGTATTCCAACAACAGCACCACATAACATGTCATATCAAATTAAATAATTCATTAGTGGCCTAAGCGCTTATAGTCCTCCGAACCTATCGCCTACCAGCTGGAGCTACACAGTCGGATAAGTAGTAATTGAAGAATTAATAACAAGGTCATCATAGATAGATCATGTATATAAGCATATCACGTACGCAATTATAAGCACATATGAATATTGTCCAAAAAGCATAAAGATAGTTTAGCACAATAGTAAAACAGTTTAAAAAAAAGATTTGATATCATTTTCCCCCAAAGAAAATGGTTTAAAAGTGGGGCTATGAAGACTCGCCTTAATTAAGGATGAATGGTAGCTGATATAAGATGATTATACAACAACGTGCAACGGCGCCCAGTCACGACCTAACAATTAATGTCCGACTCAGAAATCTATTTATAATGTACATTTAAATCAATGCATATGAGTTTTAAAAGTGTTTATGTATCATTGTCCTTAGTATTATTAATTGTGTGGTGGTTGACAAGTTTGACTCAAAGAAAATACATCAAAGTATATATATTAGATATTATATACTTATTAATTAAAGAAAATAGGCAAGTAAAGCAAATAAGAAGTAAACAAATAGACGATAAGCAATTGTTTAAAATATGTTTTGGCAATTTACCCAGTAAACCCAAGTTATCTAGATTAAATGTTTAATTTATAAGTATTGACCGTTTTAAATATAAGAAATAAATAGTAGGAGTTTTATAATTTATAAAATTATAAAATATATTCTTTATCTTTTAGTCAATTATTAAAATAATAATATTTTATTATTTTGTCTTTTTGTCGGGTTTTTAAGAAAGTGGGTCTTTGTAAAAATATTTCTAAGTATAATATTTTAATAAAATTTCGGCATGACTTGTTCGTTTACAAACACTTCCCAAGGTCGTAGACTTTATTCCAAATCACTTCTTCAAACTTAAACCAATTCCCGGCAAAATGCCAAATCCCACGTTCACGCTATGTTTTATCAAAACACATTTTTAACGACTATTTTAATTATCCAAAACTATATAAGTCCGAATTAAATAAGTCGATCAATAATCCGTTTTAGAATTCTGAGTTTACTTGTTTTCACACATTGGGCCAAATATCCCAATGTTAGCCCAAAAACACTAGTCATGTTTTTAGTCCGTAAGTTTAGTCCAATACGAGTTTACTAGTTAGCCGACTATGTATAACCGAAATACCCATTAGTTTAATAAGTCAAAATACTTAAGATCATAAATAAGTTACATAAGAAAATAAGTTATATGATACATAAGCTTATAAGCCAAAGCTTATTAAGCTCGAAAATAAGCCACAAACCAAAATAACCATTTCGGTAGCCGAAACGCTCTTAACCCAAATAAGCCGAAAGCTATATGGGCCTTATTGGGCTTTTCGGTCCACTAAGCCCAAACGGGTATACCAAAATATAATAAGCCCAAAAATAAATATAATAAGCTATATAATAAAAGAATAATCAATTTTAGTATCAAAATAAGCTAAAATATAAGCCGCAAAATAAGCTGAGACCACAAAGGGTCTAAATAAGTCGTGGCTTATTTGTCCTTTTTGGGCCGAGGCTTTATAAGCCCAAAATAAGCCACGAATAGCTTATAAATAAGCTAAACGCCCTTTTAGTTTCCAAAATAAGCCACAAAATAAGCAATAAAAATCGTACCAAAAATTTAAATGACCAAAAACAACTTCACCTTGTTTCCTCTTTATACCGAAAGTATAATAAGCCCTAATAAGCACTCGTGTGCTTATTAATAAGCCAAAAACAGCTATAAGCACTTTTGACACAACCTTTTATTTCACCAACACAACCATAATATTACAATGATACTTTACTTAATATTTTTTTTATTTCATTCGAACCAAACGCATCCTTTTTAACATTTTTATAACTTTTAACCTTTCATTTTACAAAAATAGTTGTACATGTAGTGTTTATGCATTATGAGATTAATAAAAGTACAAGTATTATTAAGAAATAGTTAACTTACAAAAATGAGGGTTTTAGGAGGAGATTAAAGCTAACCAAACAGGCCAAATGTTGTTTATTTACCCAAACGATCACTAGAACTTCACCTGAGTGTATTTACGCTTCCATGTTCTTGAAACAAGATGAAAAATATATAATTTTAGTGATGTTTGTGTTCGGTCCGACCCAAAGAAAAAAGAGGAAGAAGAGAGGGGTTTTGATGTGTGTTTTTGATGTTTTAGTGTGTGTGTTTAAAATGAAGGAAATAGACAAGTTACAAGGACTAAATGTGATCCAAAATTTGTGCTAGTGTGTTCCCCATTGGGGCCGGTCGAATGGAATCCAAAGAGGGTATCCCATCTTTGATTTTTGTACTCTTGTCAGGACTTATAATGTGTTTAGTTCATAAGTAACGAAATCGTGATTGTTCAAGTTTTTAAGTACATTTTACAAATAAATTTAGTAGTCTCAAAAATATCAAAACAAATAAATTCATAGTTAAAATGTTTTAATTTAGTATGGACATAAATTTGACGTGCCGGGATGCATTATTTGACGTTTTAAGTCGAATGCGGGATAAATCTCCCGGTAAGTGATCAAATAAAGATGTAAACATTTTAAAAAAGAAATAATTTAAGCAAAAAGTGAATTATCAACTTAATAAATTATGGATTGGCTACCGTTAGCACGGTAACTGTTCTGCCAGAAACAACTAAAGTCAATAAATCAAAGGATTAAATAGCACATTGTAAGACCGGAAAATCTGCAAAGGTTACACATGGACTTTGGCTCTTATAACATTTATGAATTGGATATGGACACATGACTTATATAGTGTCTGGAGTTTTTAAGTGTTTGAAAACTCGTGTGTATTTTATCTTCAAGTATTCAAATAGGTTGAAGGGTTCAATTCTTAGAACACCATGATTCTCGAATATTTGAATGTGTAATCTACTAAGATGGAAATTCAAACATCGGAACATTTTCATTTATGCACATATTTTGTTTTATATTTAATTTTCATGCAAAACGAATTTTACTAAATTGGGGAGGATTGTTGAAAATTTAGTGCAATTGTGAGAATCGGGTCATACTTGGAAATTGGTTTGGATGTACAGAGTGTACACCCATCAAGTCACTGATTTTCCCTGACACTTTTAGTGGTTAGATTAAATGAGTGGTTACAAACATTTAAGTTGCAGGTTTGACTATATTAAATGTTTGTAACAACTTTTGCCTATTTAAGTGACATGTTTGACATCATTAAATGGCCACATTTAATTTGGTCATGTAACCAATTATTCTTAAAATTACTAAGGATAATTATTGTTGGGAATTATGCATTCCTGACTTAGTACCGTTAGTTATATTAGTTAGTACCACTAGTTGTAATTTATACTGACAGTACAAAATGTTAGTACTGATCAGATACTTAGTACCGTTAGTATAAAATAGTTAGTACCGTTTATGAGATATGCATGAGATATCTTAGGAAAGGATATGCATGATCTTTATACGCATTTTGTAAAGCCCATTAGGGTTTCCTTAGTCTATAAAAGGAACCCTAGGCATAGTTAGTAGATATAGTTCTACACAGATCAATAGAGATCGATTAGCAATCATAGTCTTTGTAATCTGTAACCTAGGCAGATTCAAGTGATAATATAAAGTTCTTTTATGATTCTTAATATTGTTCTTTTTAGCATTGTTGATTAGTTTCCGCATAATCAATAGTGTTCAAATCAATGTTTCATTATTGTTGCTTTAGAATTATCTAAAGGAACAAACCCTTTACAAGCTGAAGGTTAAGATCTATTCAGTAAATGATCCAACAAGTGGTATCAGAGATTGTGTGGAAACTCTGAATAAGAATAACTCTATTGTAAGATGGCAGGACAAGACATTCCTCCACCCACTATCACAACAATGAAAATCCCTATCATCAAGAAGGGAGAATATGATATTTGGAGCATGAGAATGCGACAATATATCTGTCACACAGACCATAACCTATGGGATGTTATTGTCAATGGATATCTAGAAGAAGAGCCTGCACCAACTGGAGAAACATCTGCTCCTCCTGCTCCTAAGACTACCAAACAACTGGTTGCTAGAAGGAATCAAGAAAGAGTTAAGAGAATCTTGCTTTTAGCAATACCTGATGAATACCTCCTCAAGTTTCACAATGTTGCAGATGCTAAATCACTCTGGGAAGCAATTAAATAATGGTTTGGAGGTAATGAAGAATCCAAGAAGATGCAGAAAAATGTTCTAAAACATTAGTTTGAAATTTTTTCTACTGCATCAAATGAAAGTTTGGACAAGGCTTATGATAGGTTCCAAAAACTCATAAGTCAATTGGAGGTTCATGGTGCTCCAATATCAAAGGAAGATATCAACCAGAAGTTCCTAAAAAGTCTTCCTCCTTCATGGAATCAAATTCCTCTAATCATGAGAAATAAGCCAGACATTGATGAGATTGATATTGATGACCTCTACAACAACCTTAGGGTCTACGTAGATGAGATGAAAAGGTCTTCAAGTTCCACTTCTACTTCGCAGAACTTGGCATTTCTTTCCTCTAAGAACACTAGCAGTACTAATGAAGTTAGTACTGCCAGTGGAGATTTTGGGGTTAGTACTGCTGGTGGAATTAATCAAGTTCCATCTACTCCATGTGCTCATGATGTAGCTTACTCTTTCTTTGCACAACCACTAATGTTGTAAGGTATGTATACTATGGATGATTGGGAGTTGACCATTACGGGAACACCAACTAAGAGTGTTTTTGTTGATCTATGATCAAGACATTTATGTCTATGATTCTGTGTCTTCTTCAAGGGATGGTCGAGAAAGTACTAGCAACACTATACCTTATTTGATTGTACTTAATGTGGTATATCTTAAATCATAACACGGGGTCGATTCTTGGATCGGGCTAGTTTCTAGATAGAGAAACACTTGAGAGAGAATATTCTAGAGAGAGAAAGTGTTTTCTTTGTAAATGAATTTATGACTAGCTTGCCTCTTCCAAAGTTGGAAGAGGCTATATATAGTACTTACAATATACCGGGTATTTGTACCCGACTTAAAACCGAAAATCGAACTATTAACTATTCAGCTACGAGCTAGAATAAACAGTAAAATACACGGGGTGACCGAGTCTTTTTCTAATATCTAACAATCTCCCCCTAAGGGAGGTCACCCCTGA
>BQNB010103490.1:2865-24023 GCA_026074375.1 Tanacetum coccineum | reverse complement strand
TGGAAACCAACAAGAAAACTTTTCACTTTAGTTGGTAACTCGTGCCCTTTAACTAGGATCACTTCCACTAAAATAGTGCCTCTTAAGGAAACCACTTTTCACTCAGTAGAAACATAAAAACCAGAGCTTAAAGTCTATAGCAAGAAACCCAAACTAGTAAAATCTGTTGGTTCGAGTAAAAAATCAAATATTATAGAATCTAGGATTGCTAACAACTCAGAACCCAATCATTCTTGGGGATCCAATGCTATAGATGTTCCATCTTCTTCTTCTCTTATCAATGATAGGTTATCCAGATTGTTCTCTGGTATCTGGACTCCGGATGCTCAAAACATATGACACAGAACCGCTCTCAGCTCATGAACTTCGTCAGTAAATTTTTGGGAACTGTTAGATTTTGAAACGACCAGATTGCAATGATTATGGGTTATGGTGATTATCAGCTGGGGAATGTAATTATCTCAAGGGTATATTATGTTGAGGGACTCAAACATAACTTGTTTTTAGTTGGACAATTCTGTGACTCAGATCTTGAAGTTGCTTTTTGGAAAAACACTTGCTTTATTCGGAATTTAGACGGTGTTGATCTACCTTTAGGATCCAGAGACTCAAACTTGAACACAATTTCTCTTGATGGCATGCTAAATACTTCTCCAATCTGTCTACTTTCAAAAGCTTCAAAGACTAAGAGTTGGTTATGGCATCGTCGTTTATCTCATCTCAACTTTGGTACTCTAAATAAGCTAGCCAAAGACGGTCTTGCACGAGGCATTCCAAAGCTTAAATTTAAGAAAGATCATCTGTGTTCAGCAAGTGCATTAGGCAAAAGCAAGAAATCCTCTCATCAACCCAAAGCTGAAGACACTAACCAAGAGAAACTCTATCTTTTACATATGGAACTTTATGGCCTAATGCGTGTGGAGAGCATTAATGGGAAAAAGTACATCCTGGTGATTGTTAATGATTACTCACGATTTACTTGGGTCAAATTTCTGAGATCAAAGGATGAAGCGCCTGGCGCTATCATCAAGTGTGTTGTTCCCAACTCAAGATCTATTCTTTAGCTTGTAAAGATTATGTTACTTTGAATAAATTCAAAACAACAATGGTAAAAACTTTGTGAATACTAAAGAGTATGCGGAATCTACTCTCTAATACTTAGAAGAAATATCAATGAAACAGTAAATTTGAATGAACAATGATATAACTAAAAAGCTTCAATATTATTTTGATGAATAATACGAGTACTTTGTCTAGTACTAGGGTTTACAACCTTGAAGCTATGTGCATGAAAAAGTATGTTCCACCTTAACCTAGGATCTCCTTTTATACACCAAGGAGTCCTTTACAAGATAACTACAAATCTTATATAATTCTACAAGATAACAGCATATCTTCTAACAATATAAGATATACACAGAATAAGTCAATACATATCTCTTTACATGTTTTTATCTTCATGCAGTCTTTATCTTCTTCTGGCAGTCTTAAGTCTTTAATAGTATTAAGTTAGTACTGGCAGTACTAACTTTGACACTAGCAGTACTAACTAGTTAGTACTGGTAGTTATAATCTAAGCAATACAAACTTTTACTCTTGATAGTACTAAGTTTAAAGACTTTTAATTCCCATCAGTGCGTAGTCGTCTAGCATTGAGAGTGAAAGTTTGAGTGTCTAATTGGAATGTGAAGGAGTTATTGTTTGGGTTGTAATTGATGGTTATCCAGAACTGCTGTAGGTATATGACAGGTACTTGCATTGTGCAAATTTCAGACTATTACAGAGATAGATAAATTTCACTTTGACACAGGAATTACAAAACTTTACACGAAAGAAATAGCATTATTGATTAAAATAGGCTTAATCTACTGGTTGGGCTAAGGTGTAAACGGATAACATAGAATATGGGTGTAGAAAGAAGAAATAAATGGCTTAACAGGTTGTTCTAGGGGATTTTACTCTAAAAATGAGAGTAATCAAGGGTTACACGGGAGTTAACTAACCAGCGGTAGTTAGGTATTTTACGACATGTAGGTATTTGGTTTAATCCTATAAATTTATCAGTTGAACATGTTCCTCCATCTAAATCCATAGTACTAATCATTACGGTCTCGAGTGATATACTAGGCCAAGTTCTAAAGTCCACTACATCACCAACACACTCATAATTTTGTGAAATTTTTAGTAAATAGTTGGAAACGGAATAGGATTAATTCTCACAATATGTATTAAGAGTTATAGTGCGCTAGGTAATATAACTAGTGATTTTTACAAAAGTCATGCTAATTTTTTTTAATTTGGCCTATTTTTAAGCTCGTAGCATGTTATTTTGTAAAAAAGAAGACAAAGTTGTTTTTAATTCTCCATCCCCCCACTTAAATTATACAACGTCCTCGTTGTATAGATAAAACAATTAAATTTAAGGGAAATAGAGTTAGGAACGGAATACTCCCTGTGTTTTGTCGTGAATAATTCTCCAATGGGTTCTGGAGCAAAATCTGTGTTGACTAGGGTTCAGCATGCTGGGGGGGGCGGGGTGGGGGGGGGGTTCCCGGTGGGTTATTCCGGGGCGGGGGTTGTGGGGTGGGGAGGTCGGGACCGGATAAGTTTAACACATGTCCTTTTCAGAATATACCATATCGTAGTTTCAGCAAGGTCCTGCATAAAAGATTAGAAGACAAGTGCAACTTTTATCTCGCTACAATGGTACAAGAAAACAATTAAGCACACGACTGTACAGGGATTAATACGCCGCATCCTAAACCCTAGGATACGCCGTATTGTTCCTGTAAAAACAATTAAATACTGGAAATTAAATATTTAGTTTTAAAAACTGATAACGTCCAGACATCTCTATACGCCGTATCCATAGGGGTTCGATATGCCGTATAGAGTGTCTGGGAAGACAGACTCGTGCAACAAACAATTAAAATGAGACAAACGATTAAAATGACTGGGTTATCTCCTGGGAAGCACTTTTGTTTCAGCTGGTCTTTAAGTTCGACCTTTTTCCTTCATCTCTTTACACACATTTGCCATTAATGTTGTAGTGCTTTTTCAGAAACCAATAATCCTGCGATGCTGAACTTACTGTCAGTCTTGATTCTATCACACACAATCAAACCAAAATCATATATATATAGCAAAAGGATAAAGGTAATAAAGTTTTAAAAGTTAAATCAATATACAGTACACTCCATAAAATATGACAAGAGTAAGGGAGAGAGATCAAGGGTCGGGTTGGTCATCTGTATGAGGGGCTGCTGAAGTTCTAGCATCGCATGTCCTAGGTCTGACACGCCTCTGGTAGGGCATCCGTGAGATACCGACAAGGGTGCTATCGAATGCCTGATAAGTAAGGCCGCTGACGTCCATGAGCTGTGTCATGCAGGTAATTAGCAAGGTGGAGACTCTAAACTGCTCTATAGTAAAACTCTCTACAACTCCTCGTAACCCTCCAAAATCATGTCATAAATCACGTATCTCCTCCTCGATCCTTTAATCCTCTATGACATGGTTCGGGGCTGAGGAGTTGGTGGAGGTGGTGGAGGTGCCTGTGCTGGTGCTAGAATCTACTAAGCGCCCTCCTCGGCTGCTGGACCAGGCTCATCAGCCTCATGGACACCAGCCGCAGCAGCTTACTGCCTCTCTGGTCCCTAGGCTACCCAAGCCCATGTGTTACTGAACCTCGAGCATATGTTGAGCCTCCCAAGCTCATGTAAATCAATCAACGGGAGCTCTCGGGTAACTACCTGCAAACCCTCTCCAAAACCTCGTCACTGACAAGGCCAAAATGCATAGCCAAACGCCCAAGATGTTTTTTAGGGGCCTCCTGACAACCTGGCCCCGCTTTTCCTCCCCTCAGCATGCCTAAATATATATTGCGCTAATAGACTTGGGACGTTAGTAGTTCCTCGGTCCATGCTGCAGAGGTAGAAGAGATCAACACCGGTCACCTTCTCAGGTGCCTGCCCCCTACCAGAAATACTATAAGCAATCATCCTGTAGCACAATCTCCTCACAGGGTCTCGAATAAGAACATAAGAAGGGGCGGGGCCCAAGAAGTCTCTGTCAGAAGAGATCTCGATCTAATAATCCCTAAGATCCCCCTTGTCAGGGATCAATCTATCACTGCCATCCTAGTAGGCTCTGAACCCAGCATTTGCCATCTCCTGCTCTGTGTGTAATCCTTATGCCAAAATAAACTGTCTCCATGTCATCCTCCTCCTAATACCTTCTAACTGAAACACAACGTATCAGCATCATCTAGACCCATATCAGTATCTACTTATCCTGCAAGTCTGAGAAACTAAAAATGAACTCGAGACCTAAGGTGATCGGATCCTAAATCGTCTCCTCCATGCGGACTCCACGGAACACTTGTTGTACCTCTCTAGTTACTCCATCTCAAACCTCACGGCCAAATCCTGACTCATCCCGGGAGTCACAGCCCTTACAATTAAACATGAAACCTAGTTAACCGGCCTGCTCCATATCGTCTCGAGTCTCTGCTCGTAACTATGTATAATACCCTCTGTGTATCCCTCAACTTGGTATCTGAGCTAAGGGTATCTCTGATCAGCAGCGGGTAGTGGTGCCATATTTGAAAAATTGACTAGATCAGTAAACAAAAATCATTCTGATACGGCGTATTCATAGAAGGATACGCCATATGTAAAGGTGTGAGGTCAATACGCCGTATGTATTCAAGAGGATACGACGTATGGGAGTTAAAACATAGAACCCTATATTAGATCAAGGCTACTTGGGCTGAAACTCACAAATAAGCTCACAAAGAGCTTATCTTTAAGCTGTTACAGAAAGGAGGGCTTATCCCTTGGTTTTAGAAAATAAGCTATAGAAAACTCAAAACTAGATCAAAATGAAAAAGGAAAGAAGTCCTAAAGAGCTTAAGATATGCTTAATCTATAAATGAAAAGAAATTAAAGCTTAAACTACTTTTAAGCTACTGAAATTGATCATGAAATAAGCAAACTCAGGAAATAAGCAAAGAAACACAAACTTCAAATAAGCTAGAGAACTAAATAAGCTGAACTAGACTTTGAAACTTAAAAGACAACTTTAACTACTTATAATTCATCTAATTAAGCTATTAAATCTAGACTTATAAGCTGAATTAACAAATTTAAATCCTAAAGATTCTAAGTACTGTTTTTGGAATTTTCAAGTTTTTATGACTTTTGACAGCTAAATAAGCTAAGACAATAAGCTAGAAAACAAAATTGAAGACTTAAAATGTATTAAGCTATATGAAAACTTAAATCCTACTGAATTTGATAAGCTAAATCTTAAAATTACTGTTCTAAATTAAGCTGAGAACACAGCAGTACTAACTGAGGTTAGTACTGCTAGTGTAAAAATTTCAACAGTACTTTGAAAGTACTGCTGATGCAATTTGATTTTTTAAAAACGTAATAAGTAATGAAATAAGCTAGAGAACTAAAACTAAATGTATAATAAGCTAAAGCTAATCTTAATCCTACTGAAATGTAAGCTAACAGTATAACACGTTGAACTGTGGTTCAGGACTGCCTGATAATGTGCTTCAAAAGGCTGCAACCAAGTCAGAAGAGTTTGAGACAATGTATGGTAAGAATGCAAACCATTCTAGTCATACCGATAAGCGCTGGAAAGACGAGATGATGGTCATCTTGCAGAGCATAATGAATTGTCTTGTAGATACACATTGTGGTTCTTCAGCTGATGGCATTTTTGAGCTGCAAAATAGGGCCAAGATACTTTTGGACCAAAACTAGGCGTTATTGGACAAAACTTGTATGAGCGTCCGCATGTAAGTTTTGATGGTACTAATATGATTACAAGTGCCCCCTGATAACAGTTTTTGTATGCATCAGCCCCGTTTAATCCACACGTAGATAGACTAATGAATGGAACCATCAATGAATGGACAATTTTGTGCTAGAATCATATTTGTACTTAGGCTGTACATTGCTTTTTTAAACTGTCAAGATTGTCTAACCGTTTACATTGGTTTTCTTTATCTTTACAATTCATGATGATTTGCATCTCAACTAGAACATATGAAAGTAAAAACGATATCTTTTCTTCTTTGACTTGAGCCCGGTTGTAGAAAAAACAAAATAAACTCTCGTATACCAATTAAATTGTAGGTTATCTATATCAGCTATACATTGCCATGCTAATCCAATGCACTATTGTTAGAACCCTGCGTAGAAATAACACAAAATCTTAGCACGAGTTATACAATGTATCATTACACAATTAAGAATCCGGGACAAACCTGGCGTTCACCCCTGATGCTGTTATGGACCACATCGATCATCCGCATTATTATGTACATTGGAAGCAATATCCCACAAGCCTTGATAAGTAGCAACTGGATAAAACAGACAATCTTAAGCAAACCATATCAAATAAGCTCAGAAGTACAAAGGTAGCAACGTAATATTACTTACTGTAAAAAGCGTAAATGGGTAATCTCCTGTTTCGCCGATTAGCACCCCAATGAAATGTCTGATTAGTAGAAGAATGGTAAACTGCACACGCGGAAGACAAAAATTAGAATAAAAGGGAAAATCTTTGTAATCTTATGAATGTACTAAGTCAATGTACATTCAATTTAAGGTCACATGGTCTCATTATAGCTTGGCCTTATTTGGGGAATCCTTAACATACCTCACCAAGGCATGGCCAGTTTAGCATCATTTAGTTGGTCTAGTGGTTATAATAAGCTTTCGTTTGTAGCTACTCGCATTCAACGCGTAAATATGTTGCATTGTTCACCCTCGACTTCTTACTTTTTCTATATTTTCGGATCAAAATAGCATAAACTATATTTGTAAACATGGTCACATCAAAGTGTGGGAATCTTAATGGTAAACAGTTGTCTGTCAATGGTGTTGTTATGGCATTTTGTGTAAATAAAAAGTTGTCCAACCGCGTGAACATTAAGGCCTTCTTAGACTTTCAAACCTTAAAGGCCAAAACTTCAAGTCAATAAGTCATTCAAATGCATGTTACCTTTTATACACACCATTCCCTTGAGTATAATCTAGATAATAGAAACAAAAAAGAATAAACTTACTTTGACTTTTAAGATCATTAGTATCATTTTTGTAAGCATATTAGATAAGCTAACATTGTACAATATATTGTTTAATAGACATCTAAGTATTTAAGACATGCAAATTTATGATCAAGGTGCCTTTTGTTTAAAACAAAATTTGGATATATGTTTATTATTAGACCAAATACCAAATGGTCTTTAGCTTATATAAGGTTTATCAAAGGCGCTCCTCAACCAGGTAGTCGAGTAATTTACGTGTGAATTTGTCATGTTAAAAACAATAATAAACCGGACTTACAATGGAAGCCAAGGATCTGCACATAGCAGCAGTTGTATCGGCAGCCGATGAACACTCTTCAAATTCTCTTTCGACCAAGCTTTCTTCCTCACCAACTGTGTCTTCATCTTCATTTGTTCTTGGAACTTCCAAACTTCTTCTGTTATTATAAAAATTATGTTTTAAAACAACTAGTAAGATTAAATTGTACAAACAAAAGTACAAAACCAATAATACTAACAACATTGTCCCTGTGCTAGGATATGTAGTTTCTAGAAGGGGACTAGAATACTACATCTTGAATAAGTGTTTTTCTACATTGTTGGGCTAAAATTAATAAAATGGAAACATGTCTTGTTGATTGCAATTTAGGAATATTTGCGGTGAATTTAAAAACTTGTTTATTAGATATTCTATTTGAAGATGGATTATCAAAGATATGGGAGACTTTCTCTTCCACATTAAGGTATCCAACCCACAATTAGCCACACATAAAGACATCTAAGGTTCTAAAGAATTATGAGCTGTCAAATGTCAATTCAAATGCAAACAGCTAATGTAATGTGGATGTCTTAAGGAAAATTTTCTCACATAATATAGATTGGAACTCCACTAAGATGGAAAATGACAATATGATTATGTATGCTATCCATATTGCAATTTGCAACTAAGACATGAAAATATTGCTAATTGAAAATGACTATCAAATGATATCCAAACATGTTAGGCAAATACAAGGAAGGCAATATCTAGTTTCTCACAAGTTAGGACCCCTACCAACATAACTTGCAAACCAATAAATTGTGAGTTCACGTCTTATCGTCATAATGTCTAGACGCGTGTCATATAAAAACGTCTTAATCATGTCTTTGTTCATTTTCTTTGTCAAGCATAGTAACAACGAGTAAAGAGGAGTAATTACGTACCGAAAGCAAACTATCAGCTATCAACAGATTTGATTAGTCTTTACCAAGAACTGTTTGATCTTGGACTAGCCAACTCTTCACCAATGAAGCAAGGTGAGTTGAAAACCCTACAATTTTTGGTAAATTGTCAACCATAAACGGATTTGAGAAGTCTTTACCACAAGCCGTTTGCTTATGGACTAGCCAGTTCTTATGCCTGTTAAGCATGGTGAAATGATGACCATTTGTTGGGTGGTTTGAACCAAACACTCAAAGATCATCCTCACTCCATTGGGTCTTCGGTTCAACTCTGCAACTTGCTTTCTTGACAAATCTAATCAACTCTAATGCCATAGTACTGTCTTCTTCAGACTCCAACTTTAATTTCAACATTTGCAACAGTACTTTCTTTCTCAAAGGATACTTTTTCTTACAAGCAAAATGAATTGTGACTAAATCTTCTCCTCTGCCTCGTCATTAAAGTATGTACCCTGAAGAACCATGTAGCTCTCCACTAACTATATTCTAATCTGTATGAATCCAAAACTTATTTCATATCTGGATTGAACTAACCATCAAATCTCCCAAAGATACTCTATCAAAATCTTCAGTATCTCATTTGATATCTGTCCATCACAGTTGCTATACAGATTCAAATCATCTTCTCCCTTTTATAAATATGGAAGCAACCTCATCAGAGTACTAAAGTATCTCTTTTGTCCATTGCTTCTATCACCACATTTTGATTAATCTCCTCATAAGGGTTCAGCTTTATCAACTGTGTTTAGTTCAAGACACTCAGTTTCCATTCTTTGATAGGATACTTCTGTCAAGTATTTCATATCTACTTCTTTTTTTCCTCATCTGGGAGCTATTGTTAAATTTATCTACTCATTCATTCTTTTCACTATCATCCTCAGAAGTGTTTTGTTATGAATCTTCTTTCCTTAACTTCTTCTTTTTCCTTAGTACAAAGTTTTTCTCTTTCTGTTACTTTCTTCTTCTTTACTCTCCTCCTTGACTTCTTCTTTACTCTCCTCCTTGACCATTTCATTCTTAGAGGAATCAATTCCTTTTTCATTCATCTTTTTGATCAGTCTTTCATCTTCAGCATGACCAATAGAATGAATCTTCATCAGACCTTTAATCTTTTATACATGGGCTTGTATTTCCTCAAACTTTTCGGTTTTAATTCGAATGCTTGAAGTTTCCTACATGTCTTCAAGTAGGTTATCATTTGATTTCTCAGTGATTTCTTTGTAGGTGTTTGTTTTGAAAGCTTCTGATCTTTGTTGAGCAAGGAATTTTACTTTTTGAGCAGCAATTGTGTCATGAAGGAATTGCTTCTTTCTTTCTTTGTAAATTGCTCTCTTTCTTCTTCTTGAAGCTTCTCAGCAAGAAGTCTATCTGCCTCAATTCTTGCCTTTATGTCATCATAATTTCTTATGAGAGCTTCATTGGTAGCTTTTTCTTCAGCTAATCTGTTTCTTTCTTCTTCACCTTCCCACTCTTCTTGTATTTTCCTAGCCATCTCTTCATCACTTGCAAGCTGTTTAAACTTCTTCAGCTAGGAATACATCAGATTCAATTTTAGTTTCATCCTTCCTCCTCTTCTATTTTCTTCTTTCCTTTGTCTTTTGGATCAATTTTTGGAAGAGGCTTTAATGTTAGAAGTGATCTTGTAGAAGTAGGCCTAGGTCTGTCAGTTTCTTCAATATCCTTCAACTCTACACCTTTCTCCTTCTCTCTTGAAACTGCTTTGGCTTGACTCATGTTGAGAAGAACCTTAGCTATTGTTTCATCATCTCTAAATATTGTAGAAGTAGGTGGTGGTTGAGTAGTTTGAGTAGCACTTCCCTCTTCAGTATGATCATCAGAATCTTTCCTTTGCTCATCAGTACCTTCAAATTGTTCATTAGTACCTTCAATTTGACTGACAGTACTAACTTTGGATCCGTCAGTACTAACTATTGGTCTGTCAGTACTAACTTTCTCCTTGTCAGTACTAACTTTCTCCTTGTCAGTACTAACTTTCTCCTTGTCAGTACTAAGTACATCTTCAGTACTAAGTACATTTTCATCATTCTCCTTCTCTTCACCCACTATATCTCTTGTCCTCCCCACATCTTGAGCATCCTCAGTTTCCATATGATCAAGTGTATCTTCAGGAATCTCATCAAATAAAGGATCTCTTTGGACTGAAGGTTCACCTTTAGCAAACTTCCTCCCCTGTTTGGATACAGACTCTTTGTGCACCCATTGTTTCTTTGAGGATCTCTTTCTTGCCAATCTTTGCTTCAAGGAGACACTTCGCATCCATGCTCTGTGGTGTTTGATTACAGGTTTAGCTTGCTTCTTGAGCTTCTTGATCTGAGCCTTCAAGTGTTGTATTTCTTTGTATAACACCTCGTGTTTTAGGTCATTGTACGACGATTGCGTGCCCGATGTCGTAAATATTATTTTACGAGTTTCCGTGAACGAGCGTCGACATTTAAAATTTTATTTGTCGCTAATAAATATTTTCGTATTTTATTATGAAAAAATTTGGAGAAGAATTGATAATTTTTATTTTTGACGTTTCGCGAGTCAACGGTTGATCGTGCGTTCGTTAATCGTTTTGAGCATCGTAAAAATTTACGACATGTCTCGCTATTATTCTTATGATCATAAAATATCATTTTATGAACCGTGTCATCTTTGTTCCTCAACCTTGGTCATAGCTCGCGTTTAATTAACAAGATATTTACAAGAGATATTATGCAAGATATTTATAAGATATTTATTAGATATTTATCTAAAATATCTTTTAGATATTTTCCTTTAACTTAACCCTAGTTAACTTAACTAGAGTTTCTTAACCTTAGTTAAGCCCTATATAAAGGCTTAACTAGTAAGAAAAACATACAAAACACATTCCTAAGGTGTAAAACACAAAAATCTCTCCCATTTCTCTCTATACATGCCACGGCTCAAGAACACCCCTTTACACAATCCATACAAATTTTTCTACCACTTATACAAGCATACACACATCATTCCTAAGACCTTCTAAGGTGTTTACAAGCATTGGTTAACCATTTGCAAGTATTGGAGCAAAGATTGGAAGATTAGGGTTTCAAACCTAATCTAGGGTTTCCATTGGTGCAAGCTTGTGTTTTTGATCTAACCAAGGGTTTGGATTTGTTTGGTCATCATACTACATATCATCAAGGGTAACTAAGACTCTTTATGTATTCATACTTATGATTTTATGTGTTCATATGTTTTATTTAGCTAAATCACCATTTAGGGTTTCTTTAATGGGTTTTGATTAAAAGTGAGATTAGAACACTTGTTATCTTGAAATCTTGGACAAAACATGACCTAATGGACCTAATATATGTAAGACATAAGATATTAAGGGTTCTAATGGGTTTGTAACAAAGTGGTAAAGCTAAAAAGTCCTAAAAACAAGTTTTAAACACATTTTGAGAAAAATATCTTAAGGGGCTGTTTGTAATTCGAAATTTACATATATGTTTTATGATTTTATAAAATACTACATGTCACAAGGATCGAGGGGTCATAAAGAACTCGAAAAACCGATTAATAACGAAGAAGATACGCTATTTACAAGTTTACGATAGTTAATACTTTTATAAAACAATTTTTATAAAAAGTACTATTCATTGACAGACCATGCATGTTTTCTACTAGAGTACGTAGACGAGTGAGTTAAAACTCTCTTTAGTGGAAGCTGGGAGTAAAAACTGGCCAGGGCGAATCAAATAGAGTTCAAGATAATTAATGAATACTCGGTTAGAGTAAACAAGGTAAAAATCTCTATGAACGAGTCAACATAGCGATTACCATATCAATCCTCCTTATTACAAGTCCCGCCTATACAAGACGTGCAATACTTAGATTTCATACACAATCCCGTTAAATAACAGAACTGTGACAGGCTATGTGTTAATAACATAGCAATTATCATATTGATCCTCATATTAACAAAGTCCCAGCCTATACAAGACTTTGTAATACTTAGATTCATACATAAAATTCATGTAAACAATAATTATGACGCTTTCGCGTAATACGATATTATATAGATTTAAAAGAAAATAATATTCCTTTAGAGACCATTGTTTTAACTTACAAGTCTGAGAACAAAATGAGACCATTGTGGCAAACTCCACAATGTCTGCATATAATTAGACCAATTGTGCAACACACAATGTCCTTAAGAACCGCTCCGGTATTTTATATAATAACTCTTATATAAATAAGCGTACGATATACGCGAAGGGATTGCAACATAATAAATTATATATATGTATGCCGCGTAAGCACCTTAATGCAGCACGTAACGATAGCACATAAGCAAGAAAGCGAGTATGCACTTTGAAAATGTTTGTTGTGATGCAATTATTTGTGAAAACGGTTATAGTCTAGGGTAAAATATGCAACCTAGTTCTCTATAACCATTGCTCTGATACCAATCTGTAACACCCCCAAAAATCACTTACAACGCAGCGGAATACCAAATGGGGTGTTACTTCGTAATACACAGCAATAGATACAAGAGAACGACCTCTAGGTGTCGTTTGAATAATAACATTTGTTGATTCAATAAAAATCTGAATTTAATAATACATTTGTCCCATAATTTGCATCACAATGAAAAGCTTGAATGTAAAGACTCCAATGCACATCAAATAGTCCAAGCATCTAATTCACCTGAGAAAAACATGCTTAAAAGTGTCAACATTAAAGTTGGTGAGTTCATAGATTAGTTTAAATATAAATGTAATCCACTGTATCATCACAGTACCATGTAAAAATCCCAATGATTTATAAAGAACGCATGACACATTTTATGTCACAAAAAGTACCAAATCTTATCCCAAAGATTTTATAAAGAATGCATAATACATTTTATGAACAAAATTGAGTCACTATATAAATTCTGTGACATTTCCCGCACTATACGAATTTCCGTGCCTGCACTATATAAACTTCGTGCCATGTTGGGGAGGCCCGAAGGTCCCAACAATATAATCCGACATGTTATAACGTTCGTTCCCAGTGATAGCTAGTCACCCGAACGGGGGTTGTCAATCCCGAATAGATCTATAATGTTCGTTTACCAAGTGATCGCTAATCACCCGAACAGGGATCCACATCCGAATAATATCTAGTTTCATAACATTCGCGCTCACCCTCCAAGTGATTTACAGTTCATGACGCTGTGACGTAGACTTGTATGTACCCTAATTTTGGGCAGTGATACAATTACTTGCGTATATATACTCCCGTTACCGGTGTCCCCTCCAAGAACACCCGGGCAGTAATGTAATGCGTATATACTAAATGACTCCCGTTATCCCACCGTTCCCCCATCCAAGAACAACCCGGCAGCTAATGTAATAAATATCATTCAAATCCAGCTAAGCTATTCGAAATCATTTTCAAATGTAAAGTATGCCATTTGTGACAAAAATAAAGTCAAATATGTATTCCCTAGCGAGCTAATGCAAATAAGTAATGTAAACCATTTGTAAACAATCCTGTAAAATGCATTTGTAAACAAATGTTCTCACCCCAAATAAATGTAAACCATAAAACCATGGGTATACAACTCACAAAATCCGTTAAAACATTCACATTGTTAAGATAACCAAGTATAAGGATTTGTAGACAAGCATGTAACCCCCTCGGCGGGTTTATAAAACATTCAAGAAATATTGAAAAGCAAGCTATGAACTCACTATTGATTAAAGACCACACGATCAATTTATTCCAATTAAACACAACTGAATCTGCAACGTCTCGACCAACGACCTAGAATTATTCGTGTCGATTATAAAAACAAACGTATTAAATACGATCAACGATGCGTACATCGTTACCTAACGAAATTTCCATACATAATTTTAATATGTAATGCAGTCATATATATATGTGGATGAAAATCCAACTTGCCGCGTCTTAAAACCTTAACCCTTAGTATATTTTATGAATTATACATTTTCTGGTCCAATCCCTACTTAATCTTAATTTCTAAATGCTGGATAAGAAGCCTCGCGGCAAAGTAAAACGAAAGGTCATTAACGAACTAAACTTTCCTGTTTCGCGCAAGCTGAAACGGGCTCGAAAGTGCTCGAATCGTTTAATTAATAGATAAGTCCCAATTTAATAAACTTAAAAATAACTATTTTCTATTAAAGTGATATTCCGATTTCGACACATTTCTTCGTTATTTTAACTTAAAAGTCCTTTTTGATATCAAAACAATACCGTATAATTATAATTTGTTTTATATTTTTTAAATCAAAATATAATTTTTCAACCCATCTCGATTCCCGAATCTATGTTTCGATTTTTTTGATATTTATTATTCGGTATAAAAGATGTAAATGTCCATTTTTGGTTCCAACTCTCGCCGAGATATATCCAATATCACTTATACATTAATATCATTCCGTTTCAATAATTCAATATCGATTTTACTTAGACCAGCGGGCAATTTAATAATTATTCATCACATTATAATATATATCAATTAAATAAACAATTTAATATATTATCGCTTAAACTTTAAACTCACTTTATTTCGGTGTCAACACACTCAAACGCACGCACCCCGGCTGTTTTCGCAGCCAACCCAACAGCCCCCCGGCTGTTAAACCAAACAAACCAAACACGCCCTTTTCTCGGCTGTTTCCCAGCTGTCCCCGCAGCTAAACTCACGCACCCGACCCGGACAGCCAAACGCACCCTTGTGCGTGGCTGTTAAGCCAAACGCACCCTTAGTCCACCTTATTACAACCAAACGCACCCTACGGCGCATAAAAACAACCAAAACACGCCCTTATTCTCGCTTTTTTCCCGCAGTCCCCCCGCACTAAACTCACGCACACCTACGACCTGGGACGCCTAACCGAAACCCCCCCCGGCTGTTATAAATCCAACGCACCCCTTCGGTGTTTTCTTTTATAAACCAGCCGCACCCTTGGCGGTAAAAACAAAACCGAACGTACCCTCGTATCGTGTTATAAATCCCCAACTACGAACACCCACCTCCCTGCTGTTTTTACTTACTTCCATAAACAAACGCCCCCCATCGTGGTTATAACCGAAAACCAAGCAAACCCCTTTGTTGTTAATAACACCATACCCGAGCACCCTTGTGGTTCGGCTGGTACACGAAACAAACACCCCGTTGCGGGATTTTCCCTTGCCATCCAAACCACAAACAAACATCCCTTGTGGCACCAGAGACCAACCACATGACGCTGCCCCAAGTCCCCCCCCCCCCCACCCTCGGCCTGCCCATAACCCAACGCAAATGAACCCTTCTTTGGTGCGAAACCCTACCCGAGCGCACCCTGAGAGGTGTGTGGTGGGTGGCGTGGGTGGTGTTGAATGTCGCGGTGTGTTATCCAGTGGTGGTTATAGGTGAAATGGCAGCGGGGTATGATGATGGTGACGGTGGGAGTAAGGTGGCAGTGGTGATGATGACGATGGTGCGGCGGTGGTGCGTGGTGGCTGTCACCGAAAACAACACCCCTTGTGGTGTGGTTTAACCACCGAACACAAACAACCCCTCGGAGGTGGTTTAAACCACTTGAAAAACAAACAAACCATCCCTCAGAGTTTTTGGCTGTCGTGGCAATTGTGGTGGCGTCGGGGGTGGTGAGGCGCGTGACAGGGAGTGGGTGTGGGATCGTATAGATCCGGCCACGAGAGTGTTTTTTGGTGTTTGCCGTAATAGTTTCCCGCCGGAAAAGTATTTCCCGGCGACGGGTCGACTGGTGGCCGCGCCGGCATGGGTGGCCGGCGGTGTGGTGAGGAAGGGGAGAAGAGACTAGTATATTGTGTGTAAATGTTTGATGGAAATGAAGTTTAAATGTATAAGTTTTAAAATATATAAAACTAAAGTGACCAAGTTATAATAGTTGAGGGACCAAATGTCGTAACTTATTTGGTATAGTTTTTTATAAGAATGGTTGCGGGACTCCATTTGACGTCTTAACGGACGATTCAACCTCGAAACTGCGCCATTGTTTTTATAATCATTTTTCTAGATAAAAATAATATTAATTGATAATATTTCACAAATAATTTATAACATTAAATAAAATATCTTGTTATTCATTTTGTGACGGATTCGCTACCGTCTGAAATAAAAATGATTTTCAACTACGAATAGGTCGCGTTTACCAAAAACGCTTTTGAAATTTAAAAATTTGACTAATTTATTTAATATTTTTTATTAATAAATACTGATAACTAAAAACAAATTAATTGTTTTTGTGTGTCCGCGTTTATAATTGTTCAATATGTTTGCGGTACGTTTTAGCCCTTTTTCGGCTCGTGTTCCATGTCTCATGGGCGAAAACTAAAAGTTGTCCAGGAAATCTTTCACATCAAATTGCTTTAGAGTCCGATCGTGAAAACGTGATTTAGATGATCGTTCTTATAAGTCAAGCCAGACCCTAAAAGTCAAAGATTGAAATCGTCAATCTAAATTCGAAAATTCTCGGATGTTACAAAATAAAATATGTAAACTTATAAATTATGTTCGTAAAAGTCATATAACACATATTTGACGTAAACTTATATTTGTTTATTATCGGTTTACATTTAGAGTTGGTTTTCCGTTTACGCGATTTAACTTAACGGTTATAAGTAAAAGTAAACACGTAAAGGTTCAAAGTAAATAGTTTTGTGTTTATTGATGTAAAATGACCAAAAAGAAATGGTGGATATCACAAACACTCATGGTAAGAATTTTTTTACATTTCCATATACAAATAAGAAAAGATCATCTGTGAAACACACATTAATAATATCTTGTTTCTCACATCAATTATGATACTTGAACACCTCAGATTCATGAACTTTATGATGAAAAAAAGAGTTAGAACCTCCATGGAGATCTTCATTAATAAATAAGGAAAAAGAAGTGTTGGACACACACTTCAGTATTAAATCTACCAAGGATGTATGAAAACCAAAGTCAATAAGAATGTCACGAAGAAAACCTCAATCAACCGTGTCATAAGTTTTTCGAATATCACTTTTAAAGCACCCTAGTAGGCCACTAACCGCTATTAATAATCATGCATCAACTTTTTGTAAGAAAAATGTTATCAAATATCCAATCACACTTGTTATCATAAAACAAAATCACTCAACCTTTTTTTAATACACATGTAATTATTTTGGCAATACTTTTATAAATGACGATTTCAAACCATAAATATGACGTAGGTCAATTTATACAAAAGTGTAAAATAAGAACAGTTTCTATCGATTAACATATTTTAAAAGCTAAAACAATAATACTGTAAACTATGTACCTTTAAACCGATGTTTTTTTTTACTTTGACACAGATGTCAATGAAATTATAGATTGATTGTGATTGTTTACTATGTTCATTTTAATAAGAGGGCATTTACATATATTTCTAAAAGAAAACATCAAAAATTACATATTTTCCAAAAATGTTTTTATATCAGTATGCATTATTCATTAAAAACTTATGTTTTAGAAAAAATATGTAATTTTTGAAGTTTTATTGGATATATTTGAAATTCCCCTTAATAAAAATTAAATTTAATATAATAAAAACATGCTAATATCTTGGGGAAAGGTTTTAAGGAATTTTAATATTTTTGTTTTATACTCCTTCCGTCTCAAAATTATTATCACTCGACAAAAAACACACAGTTTAAGAAAAATACATTTATTACTGTTTTTTTTCTTACTTTTTGGTAGAATGACAGTTTTACTTTTGGCTAATTAATTAAAGTCTTATTTAAAGTTTATAATAATAATTTCAAATAATGCTAAAATAGTAAACTTGATCAAAATACCTTATTTATTTTTAATAATAGACAATTACCTTGTGACATCTCAAAAAGAAAACATTGACTAGTTTAGAAAATCCAGGTGACTTTAATCCGAGATCTATTTTATACCTAACTAGCCTATGTTAGATGTTAGAAAAAGACTCGGTCACCCTGTGTATTTTACCGTTTATTGTTGCTCGTAGTTAAGTAGTTAATGTATAACATTCGGTAATGGGTCGGGTATTAAACCCAACATGTAAGCCCACTACCAAGGCCTTAAGGCCGGTTTTTGTTGTAACTATATATGCCTCTTCCATGCCATGGAAGAGGTGGGTTAGTCATTTACATAATACAACTTCATTTTTTCTCGCTAGAAAGTTCTCTCTCACTTTCTCTCTCTAGACTTGGCTAATCCACTTGTCATCCGATTGTGTTATGATTTCCAATATCCTATAATTGGTAAATAGAGCACATTGTATGATAGCTAGATGTTGGCGTTTTCTTGGTTTAATTTTGCCTCAAAAGTTTAGTTATTGTAAGTTTATAGTCTTGTTCTGTTTTTTGCTTTGTTCTGACGTTGTGATGTTAAAAGTTTTGTTTTTGTAGTTGCTAGTAGCCTTCTAGAGACCAAGTTGTGCAAAAAAACCTGCAAAAACTTCAAAGGTGATTTTAGGTGTTTTTAAGTGAAAAAAACAAATTACTTCATTCTAGCGAGTTAATCACTGTTTGTAAGATCTTCGTAGCGAGTTTACGGTACGTAAGCTGTCTATTTCAGCATATGTAAACTGTTGTGTCAGAAAGTATTGTGTCAGCGAGTTGTCGTCTTGTGCAGGTAGCGAGTTTGGTAGCGAGTTAACCCTTCTTGCTGGTAGCGAGTTGAAGACTAACAAGTTGGATACTTGCGAGTTGAAGACTAGCGAGTACAGGTTTTTGAAGATCTTTATAGTAGCAAGTTATGAACAGGAACTATGTCATTTTAATTTCTTACTAGCGAGTTGTCAACTCTCTTCCAGCGAGTTACAGGTTAATTGAAGATAATTTTTCTAGCGACTTGTGCACAGGAACTCTGTCCATTTAATTTCTTACTAGCGAGTTGTTAAGTCTCTTCCAGCGAGTTACATCCACAGTTACAGGCAACGAGTTTTGTGGATTTTTGGACATTGGCTAAATATTCAAATTGACTAATTTCTACCTGTAATCCTAACAAAGCTTGAACAACAATTCACTATTTCATGACAATCAATCATCACATTTTAACATACAATCCACTATCATTGTTCGAAATCAACTAATCATATTTCAACAATCAATTAAGATGGCTAATTTGCGAAAGATATCCAACTGTGTCGGTTTCTATACCCCGGACACCAATGCTTGATAGACTGACTTAGCATCATGGCAACAACATTTGATTGAATTGTATGGTAAAGAGAATGAGTGCACATCTTGGAAGTCAATTGATGAAGGAACCTTTTTCAGATGGAACATTTCGGAAACCTTTGCAGAAGGGAATAAAGGTGCTACATCTAGGTCGCAGAACGACCTCGAGTCAATTTCTGACCTGTCACCTAAAGATTAAAGGTAAAGGTATAATACTGATATTCGGTGCAACAAACATCCTACTATCAAGGGTTGCAAAAGATATCCTACTCTCTTAATCAATCCATTACAACACTGATGTTAAATGACATATTGGGATAATGTGAAGATGCTCCTGGAAGGTTTTTTCCGGAAGTTAAACCAAAAGAAGATCGTAAGACAACTGTATGATGACTTTCGAACACTTCTTCAGCATAAAGGAGAGACTATTTCATGATTACATGTTCGATTTTGCCAAACTCACAAAGACATGCTACATCCAAGATGACCATGTCCAGAATGGCAGTGAAATTCTATAGTTTGTTAATAAACAGGTTTCTCAGAATAGGGTAGATTGTAACAGCAAGTGAAACTCAACAGAGGTTTGAGGGACTCCAACTATGATCAACTGTATGCGTATTAAAAGCAGCATGAGGCACATGCCAATGAAAATAAAATGATGTTGGAATGATTCACTCAACCCAATGTTGATCCTCTCGCCTTGATGTCCAATGTGGCACCTCAGCAGTACAATTCACAATCATCTACAAATCCATCATCCACATATGTTCCACCACACTTTGCTAACAACTCGCAACTTGATTCGGGACTCTCTGTAATGGACAACTTAATTTAACCAACACACTTTCCCTTCTCACCCAATCATACAAAACATACCTTCCTCAAACAAACAATCAACTCAGAACTTCATCAAATCCTAGGAACCAAGCCACAGTCCAAGACGGCAGGGTTGTGGTTCAGAATGTTTAGGGTCGACAAAATAGAGGATAGGGTAACAATGCATGGGGTACAGGTACAACTGGTTTTGGGGGAGCTCTAAACAGTGTCAGGAATGCTAATCCAGGTCAGGCAAGGCAGGTTAAGTGCTACAACTGTAACGGTATAGGCCACATAGCAAGGAACTGCACTCAGCCCAAGCGACCACAGAACTCCGAATACTTTAAAGACAAGATGTTACTGATTCAAGCTTAGGAGAATGGAGTGGCATTGGATGAAGAACAGTTACTATTTCTTGCAGGTGGACAACACAACGTTGTTGATGAAGATGTGGATGAGCAACCTGTTCAAGATTTAGCACTCAATGTGGATAATGCGTTTCAAGCTGATGACTATGATGCTTTTGATCCTGATGTTGATGAGGCACCTACGGCACAAACTATGTTCATGGCTAATCTATCATCTGCAGATCTTGTTTATGATGAAGCCGGCCCATCGTATGATTTGGACATTCTATCTGAGGTACATGACCATGATCACTATCAGGATGTTGTTTGTGAACATCATGAAGAACACGAGATGCATGACGATGTATAACCAAACTACGTTGTTGACTCACATGCCGATTATACGAGTAATAGTAATATGATTCCGTATGATCAGTATGTAAAGGACAACGCAGTGCCAGTTGTACAAAGCAATGTATCTTCTGTTACAAATGATGCATACATGATGATATATAATGATATGT
>BQNB010103489.1:0-21578 GCA_026074375.1 Tanacetum coccineum | reverse complement strand
AAAGTCAAGATCGAAGTCTCGAGGTGGAAGACTCAAGTGCTATATTTGCCAATCTGAGGATCACTTGAAGAGAAACTGTCTAAAGAATAATCACAAAAAGTCAACAGGTTACGTCAGGAAAGATAAGCAACCAAGATCTAGTGGTTCGACTTATGACGATTCTAAGGTGATGACCGCACAGGCTCTGCTAGATTGGATCATGGATTCAGGATGTTCATACCACATGACACTCAAGTTAGATATCCTTTTTGATTTTCTGGAATGCGATGGGGGCAATGTACAGTTGGGTGAAAACAGGGAGTGTAAGATCAAAGGTATTGGCAAGGTAAGAATACAACTGAGAGATGGGTCAAGTTTTGTGTTACACAATGTCAGGTATATGAAAAGAAACTTGATATCATTGGGAACTCTTGAAAAAGAGGGATTTACCGTAAAATTGCAGTCGGGCAAAGTCAAGGTGATTAATGGTTCCATGGTTGTTTTATCTGGAATACGAAGGGATAATTATGTATACTCTTTGGATGGCCATGCAATGGCAGGTGAGCTTAATGCTAGTGTTAAAGAAAAAGACAGTCTTGCGCAGGTTTGACATAAAAGACTAGGACATATCAGCAAGGCGGGACTACAAGTGCTCGAAAAGCAAGGGCTGTTTGGCAAGAAAAGTCTAGGTAAGCTCGATTTTTGTGAGAATTATGTTTTGGGAAAGTCACAATCGAGTCAGGTTCGGTGTAGGAAGGCACACTACTAAGGGAGTGATAGACTATGTTCATTCAGACTTATTAGGGTCCGTCTCAGGTGAAATCATTGGGAGGTAAGAGGTATTTCTTATCTATTATTGATGATTATTCCAGGAGGGTATAGGTTTATATCCTCAGGTTCAAACACGAAGCATTTGGAAAGTTCAAAGAGTAGAAGCAGTTAGTAGAGAATCAGACTACGAGGACGGTTAAGAAGTTGAGGACAGATAATGGTCTTGAGTTCTGTAACCGGAAGTTTGAGCAGCTATGCATTGAGAGTGGGATTGCTAGACATCTGACAGTTGTCGAGACGCCGCAGCAGAATGGGCTAGCAGAACATATGAACAGAACTCTTATGGATAAGGTACGCTGTTTATTGATTCAGTCAGGATTGCCTAAGACCTTCTGGGCGGAAGCTACATGTACGGCCGTATATCTTATCAATAGGTCACCATCGACCGCGATTGAGAAAAAGACACCTATGGAGATGTGGTCAGGACATCAAGTGATTATGGGATGTTAAGGATTTTCGGCTGTGTCGCATATCCACACAATAAATAAGGTAAGCTCGAGCCAAGAGCGATAAAATACGTTCTTTCAGGGTATCCCAAGGGTGTGAAGGGGTACTGACTATATAGGCTTGATGATGAATCACCTTAAATAGTCACTAGCAGGAACGTGGTCTTCAAAGAAAGTGTCATGTATAAAGACACGTTGAAGGATTCTGGTGTAGGTGCTGATACGTATGTTGAGGAATTACAGGTTGAGTGAAATCATAGGTTTATCAGTAAAAAGAGTGGACCACAAGATCGAAGTAATAGTAGACTCTGAAACACATTCAGAAGTCCAAAACATTTATTATTGAAGCCTTAACTAGATTTGTGCCCCAATCAGAAAATAGGATGCTTGCCAACACCCTAACACCTCTCAATGTTAAATGCACCTTGATCAAACTAGTGACCCAAGGAAAGGTGGGGATTGTCAGTCCTGATAGATCTATCCATAACACTCACGCTTACTACAATAGCAATTAACGGTTCATGATAAATAGGGACTTCACGGCAATAAGGTAACTTAGGCATTAATAATCAGGCAGTAATCTGGATAGCATACTGACTCGCGGAAACTTACTCCTTTTTATATATAAATAAATATAAATATATAACAAGGATCAAAATCTACAAAATCAATGAAACCGGAAGTAGTACGAACTCACCTTGAGTGAATGGTAATCAACAAGTATTCAAAATGGAAAAAGCGTCACGAAGGAATCCTAAGGCAACCTAATCCAATCAAGTTTCGTATAAGTACTAAACCATTGATTAATATATAGCTCATCATACTATCGTTCAGCTATATAATTAAGATGTCGTGTATTAACGTATGAGGAGCAAGGACACTTATAAATCGTAAATCCAACAACTCTTCGATACGCCACCCCAGTAGGCCTCATCATTAAGAAACTCCCTAGTAATAATAGGTACTATTTGAAAACTAATACAACGTATGATTCTATATAGCTACATCACCGTCTACTCGTTTTAGTGAACATAATTATAACGAAAAAATGTTTATAAGTATACTTTGGTAAAAAATGGCGTAACTTTCTCGTTTCTAATCCGTTTCGCGCGTTTCTTACGTCCACGCCTTCGTATAAATTCGAGTTATCAAAATATAACTTTTTAAAATTTAGTATTTTTGATAATATTGCTTTTTACCTGTTCATAACAGACTTAGACTTATTTTTATAGTTTTTGTTTATTGTAAACTCGTAAACGTCGTATTATATTCGTTTATAGCTCCGATTTTAACGATTCTTTCGAGTAGCGATCACGTAAATAAATGTTATATCATATTTTTATGTTTAAAATATCACTTTCTGTAAGAAATAGTAAATTTTATAAAAATAGTTTATAAAAATATTTCTCGTCTAAACTCAGTAACAACGTATCTTTTCGTTCTAAATCGGTTTTCGGTTTCTTATTAACAATTTGGAAATCGACACGTGTAGCGTATTATTTTATATAATGTCTAACCTACTAGGGTATATATATGGGGGGGGGGTGGGGTTGGGGGGGGTGGGTGGGGGGGGGGGTGGGGGTAGAGGTCGAATTAAAAATAGAGCCCTTAATGGCATTTGTATACTTTTATCATAACTTTTCTTAAGTAAAACCTTTAAAAACCTTAATTTATACTAAACATGTTCAATACTTACAACCATATGTTAATATACTTTTATCATTCATTTTCCATGGATATAGATAAGCCATAATGACATAAAGAATAAGTGGCAATAAATTCATAAACATAAGCGAAAACTCTTTTTTCATATTAAAAAGTCCTAAGTGGTGATTTAGCCATAAAGAACATGTAAACATATAAAAATGATGAAAGTAAAGACATGAAGGTTTTTAGATAACCTTATTGATGCATAGATGATGAACCAAAGTATCTAAACCCTTGTTTAGATATATAACCCTAGCTTTCCATTTTTAAAACCTATTTCACTTCTTGATTAATAACTTGAAAAATGTTACCAATGCTTGAAAATATCTTAGAATATCTTAAGGATGGATGTGTAAAAGTTGTAGGGTTGAATAAAAATTTTGTATGATTGTGTGGGGATTGGTTTTGAGCCGTAGCATATAGAGAGGAAAAGGGGATGTTTGTTTGATTTTTACTAAGTGTTAAAGCATGTTAGCTATCACAATTATGATATACAAGTATATAAGCATAGATCTAGTCAGGGAACATTTATAGCTTAGGGATGTTTCTAAGGTCATAAGGGATGGTCATTTAGTCCAATTAACAAGGTATGGGTAGCTTTATATAAGTATGTGGTTGTTTTGACCAAATGGAAGAGTTTCTTGCATTCTTGAATCAATGGCCATAATTCGCATACATGAGATATATATGTATATAATTTGAGTAAACTTTATGATATGCGGTAATAAAAGTGTGTATTGTTGAAGCGTAGAAAAAGTTGTAGGTGGTTCGGGAAGTGCCAAACGCAATATATCTCTAACTTTACGCTTTACGATATCCGATAAAAAAATAACAAAGTTAATAATAAATACTCAAAAAAAATTACTTACCACTTGCCTGATGTAAACATTTATTTTGTTTGTGTCCGTTTACCTAAACGATAATTTTTAACCTACGCGATTTTAACTTAACTATTAAAAATAAAAGTAAACGCGTAAAAAAAAAATTAGTAAAATAGATGATGTCGTAAAAGACCTGAAAATATGAAATGTTACATATATATCCTTTATTTCATGATATTACCAACATTATAATATGTGAGAAAGTGTACAAAATCATAATCACAAGTAAAATTATATTTTTCATGTTCACAAGTATTCCTAATGGTGATGTCACAATATAGGCACATTATATACATAAAAACTCATAAACTAAAAGCATAAAAGTTTAAAGTAGACCTTATGATGTGTGATGATGATGAGAAACAAATGCTAAACCCGTGTTTAGCCTTAAAATCCAAGCTTGCACTTAAGAAACCCTAGTTTTCTCAAGAAAACCCTAATCTTGCTTTTCTTGATTATTACTTGAAAATAATTAATCAAGGCTTCAAAATACTTTGAGGTATCTTAGATATGTTATAGAAGAGTGTGTAAATGTGGTAGCAAAGTTTGTATGGTTGGGTCTTTGGTGATTTATTGCCGAAGCAATATAAGATAAAAAAGGGAAGAAAATTTTGATTTTTTTATCAAGTGTTTTACAACATAACATGTATAAATAAGCAATGACGTAGTCAAGGAGACAAGGTATGGTGCAAGGGATGGTCTAGGTCATGGTCTTGGTCAAAGAGACAAGGCATGGCTAGTATTAATGAGAAGGCATGGTGTGGTTTAAATGGGAAGTGATGTACATTGACCAAACTTGGAAATTTTCTTATTTCTTTGAATCTCTTGCCATAATTTCGGCATAAGAGTGTTATAAGTGAGATATTTTTGTAACTTTTATGTATTGGGTATAAAAGTGGGTATTTGTTGAAGCGTAGAAAGAGTTTTGAGAGGTTTCGTGGAGTGCCTAAACGGCAATTATCGCGAAACGTATACACATTACGTATCGATAAAAATAAAAATAAACAAAGTTAATAATTATACTCAAAATAATTACTTAAAACTTGCTTGATGTAAATATTTATTTGTTTGGTGTCCGTTTACGCTAAACGATAATTTTTAACTTACGCGATTTAACTATTAAAAATAAAAGTAAACGCGTACGAGAAAGAAAAAAAAATTAGTAAAATAGATGACGTCGTAAAAGACCTGAAAATATGGAATGTTACAAAACCTAACCAGGCCTTCATCGCTAACACACACAAACTCGAATGCTTTTCTCCTTTCTCACCATCTCTGCAAATGAGACAGTCTCATAAATCTCAATGTCTTCAACCTCAACTCCTTCAACGCAACACTTTCCTAAACTTTTTTCACATTACCTAACCCCTTGACACATAAGGCCAAACCGAATAGCAGTTCCTAAGCTAACGGAAACAACATCCTACCATTATACTTATTTACGCGCAAAATAAACAATCTCATAACCAAAAATAATCAATATCTGCAATGTGTCACATCGCTCATCCTAATAATTAATAACTGTAACCAGAACAACCTATATCTTCATACACCAGTTGATAATTTATGTATACTCGTTAATTTTTGTAAATTTTACCCAAAAAACACACGGTAAACACCAATTTTGAATCAAATTTAACAACATCCGGAAAAACCGAACGAGCAATTAGTGTCTAATGTAAAGATAGAAACTATTCAAGTATAATTCTCTAATAGACATTTCATCAAATACATTATGTGCAAAACCTAAATCATCATACTAACCATATATCTATCACTAAAAATGACGTATTAGCAACACGTAACACCTATTCGCATCTATCGCACTATAGTGCCATAAATCTCCATAACTAACACATAATTCAGTGATCCATCTGATAAAACGCACTATGCCTGAGAGTGACGATCAAATGAGATATAGCACAAGATGCACGCCATCTGAGAGTGTCTCTGATAAAACTAACTCAAGAAACGCACTAACAAATTTCAATAGAACTAACATCTACTTGCACCTTAATATAGTTGTCTCAACCAAACGCGCTAAAAATATCACTAAAACTAACAAAGTCAACTGAATCAACTGAGAGCGACGATCAAAATAACACTTACTTGAGAGTGACGATCAAAACAGCCGAAACAACCGCAAAAAAACCGAAACGTAACACCGAAACCATATCGTAACACCAACCAGATCGTAACACCAACCGAATCGTAACACCGAAACAAACGCAAAACAACAAACAAGAGATAATATCAACCGAATCTATTGGCAAACACGTTTTTTCAGCTCTCACAGTTAGGGTTTAGATCAACTTTGAGTCGAATCGTCAATTTGAATAGATAAAAGTTATGGATCGAATTGATGGATCAAATAGAACATCGCTAAGTGAAGTAAGGGATCGAATTGTTGAAATTTAATGGATCGAATTGATAAAATGGGGATCTGTTTTTTTTTTTTTAATTATTGTTTATATCGAATTGATCAAATAGAACCAGATGTTTTTTTTAATTAACAACTTGACTTATCTAAAGATATTTTTTATAAGCAAATTATTTTTGATAAAAAATATATTTTTCTTCACATATAAAAGTGTGAAGTATTTTTTATAAGTATATGCCTTTTTAAGTTCTCATGCTTTAAAGTGTGATGAAATTTATATCACATATAAAAATATGAAGTTTTTATCTTACTCTTTCACGCTAAAAGATATACGAAGACTTCACATTTTGAAGTGTGAACTTTTGTTTTCACAATTAAAAGGGTGAAGTTTTTTATGACACACACTTATTAGTGCGAGCAATGTTTACGCACTTATAAGTGTGAACATCATGAAATAAAAG
This sequence comes from Tanacetum coccineum, assembly GCA_026074375.1. Lineage (NCBI taxonomy): Eukaryota > Viridiplantae > Streptophyta > Magnoliopsida > Asterales > Asteraceae > Tanacetum > Tanacetum coccineum. The sequence continues at coordinate 14,893 of BQNB010103489.1, read as the reverse complement.
TTCACGGTTTATAAAGTGTGAAGAAAAAAGCGTGAACAAATGCATAATTTGTTGCAGTGTTTCTTACGTTTTATACGTTTTTATAAGTTTTTTGATGTTTATGTACGCTTATACACGTTTTTTACGATTTCGATAGTTTTTTACGTTTTCGTCCGTTTTTTATGTTTGCGTCCGTTTTTTTACGATTTCGTCCGTTATTTTGCGATTTCATCTGTTTTTTGTGATTTTGTCCGTTTTTTTTGCGATTTCTTCCTTTTTTGCGATTTTGTTCGTTTTTTACGATTTCGTCCTTTTTTTACGTTTTGGTCCGTTTTTTTACGATTTCGTCTGTTTTTTTACGATTTCGTCCTTTTTTACGATTTCGTCTGTTTTTTTACGATTTCGTCCCTTTTTTACGTTTTCGTCCGTTTTTTTACGTTTTCGTCCGTTTTTACGATTTTGTCCGTATTTTTACGATTTCGACAGTTTTTTTACGTTTTCGTCCATTTTTTACGATTTCGTTCGTTTTTTACGATTTCGTCCGTTTTTTTACGTTTTCATCCGTTTTTTTACGATTTCGTCCTTTTTTATGATTTCGTCTGTTTTTCTGCGATTTCGTCTGTTTTTCTACGTTTTCGTCCGTCTTTTAAGATTTCGTCCTTTTTTTACGATTTCGTCCGTTTTTTTTACGATTTCGTCTGTTTTTTTACGATTTCGTCCTTTTTTTACGTTTTCGGAAGTTTTTATTCGATTTCGTTTGTTTTTTTACGATTTCGTCCGTTTTTTAACTGACGAAAACGTAAAATTACAGACGAAAACGTAAAATTACAGACGAAAACGTAAAAAACCGAACGAAATCGTAAAAAATAGGCGAAAACGTAAAAAACGGACGAAATCGTAAAAAACAGACGAAATCGTAAAAAACGGACGAAGTCGTAAAAAAACTGACGAAGTCGTAAAAAAGCTGAGGAAGTCGTAAAAAACTGACGAAACGTAAAAAAATGGACGAAAACGTAAAAAGGACGAAATCGTAAAAAAAAAGACGAAATCGTAAAAAAAACGGATGGAAACGTAAAAAAACAGACGAAATCGTAAAAAAAATGGCGAAAACGTAAAAAAGCGGACGAAAACGTAAAAATACGGACGAAAACGGAAAAAATGAAGAAAACGTAAAAAAACGGACGAAAACGTTAAAAACCATTAAATAAATAAGATTCACCCAGTAGCCCATTTATCCCATTAGTGCCCGTTTTTGCCCGTACCCGTTTTGCCTGATGCCCGCGCCCGCCCGTTTTGCCGCCTCTATTTTTGTGTTTCGAATATGTCTTTATAATATGACAAACGTAAATTGAGAATTGAGATAGAAACAACAACACTTGAACATGTATTCTAGTTTTGTAAAATGGAAAACACAAACACATGTTTCTTTAACTAAACGCGTTTTCTAAATTTTCAATTGTTTTGTGGAGATGGAATCCCCCACCTTTTTCCTACAAAACAAGAAACAGAAAATTATGAAAAATGTTTTCCAACTAAACGCAACCTTAGATTCTTTGAAGAGGAAAGTAGAGTTTGAAATATCGTTTATAAAAAGACCGGTGATGAGTTAGGCCTAAAAGCTAAGTCTTCTCGTGATGTTAAGCAAGTGGAAGATAAATGTGGTCTAAAACTAAATCATGTTTAAGGAAGTGGTGATTGAATTCGGTAGCGAGGATGGGTTGGATTGAAGGCAAATTACTACACTAGCAGTCTCAAACATTGTCTAGTGTGTTGTGAAAGATGAAGCAACTTTACTAAGTGCTTCGATGCTCAATTCTAGTATATGGTTAGTAGTTGTCAAAAGGATAGTTTCCTACTAATGTTTGGATAACTGGCTATAGAATTCTGAGTATAATTCCAGCAGATTTGTGTAATATCAAGAAATTAATCTACTCAAATGAGGATGAATAATCTGGTGATAAAAGAAATAAGTTTTATTGGTTTAATAGTTCAGTAATAAAAATGCTTGGATCGGAAAAGAGGTGTTTGGATATTGAAGGAGGAACATATATGTACCTTGATAAGGAAATTATCTACTTTAAGTGTCTTTCCTATTCCTATTTACTATGTCATAAAAGATGGGAGCACTTTACGTAGTATGTTTTTGGATTCCATTTTGGTTGCAAAGAGTAATTATCATAGGGATATTTCCCTGTTTAAAAAGCAGCGGTTTCCGTTGCCGAGACTTGAACCAACTAGACTACAACGGATTGTTGGTGTTAATTTCTTTTAAGTACTTTTAGACTACTAAAAGTGAAGTAGTATGGAAGGCTGATATAGAATATGGAGCACAAATATTTGTCTGAATATTCAGTTTGAGTAAAACAACATGTATCGACTATTTGTTTGTGGAAATTTATGAAACAGTAATTTCATAGACATCCATCATTTGCTTATTCGTACCCAAAGAAAAAAAATCTATTTGCTCTTGTCAACAATGATTAGCTTATCATTGTTGACCGAGTCAAGCTGAAACTTGGGCAAATTTTCTAGTATATTCGTAGATCACGTACCATATAAATAATGAAAATGTGATAAATATCAACTCACTTATACATGGCTAGATAGTTATAAGATATCTATCATTTAGGATGGTTAGGATCCGAAAATAAGTGTGTTACCTTCTAAAAATTATAGCCAACAAAAACTACACATTTCTAAATTTATACTAGTGTGTTACGTTCTAAAAATTATACCATTGACTCAACAATAAGTTCCTCTTCAATTTGAGATCGAGACTGACTTGATTTTCGGACATAGTTCTAAAAATTACTATGGTTTTGGATTCCATTTTGGTAGCAAAGAGTAATTATAATAAGGATATTTGTTAATATTTTGAATCTCAATCGATTCAAGTCGACTCTTTTATCGATTCTTTATCATTTCTTTTCAAAATGTTATCTATACTCTCTAATAAAATAAGATTTTGCACAACTCCTTTAAGCACAAAAATTAAATGCCACCATTAAAACAATTTCATAAATAAACCAGTGTACAATAGCCTAATGCACTACTCTTTTATTCGAATCAGTTACAATTCCTACTCTAATACAATCTTCCTTTACACGCTAACCTGTTATTTTTGTTAAGTATTAACCCCAAAACAACTGTTTCGTTCATCTCTTTCCGATTCAAAATACATACCATAATTGCAATGTATTCAACCGATTCCTACTTTGTTAATATTTTGAATCTCAATCGATTCAAGTCGACTCTTTTATCGATTCTCTATCATTTCTTTTCAAAATGTTATCTATACTCTCTAATAAAATAAGGTTTTGCACAACTCCTTTAAGCACAAAAATTAAATACCACCATTAAAACAATTCCATAAATAAACCATTGTACAATAGCCTAATGCACTACTCTTTTATTCGAATCAGTTACAACTCCTACTCTAATACAATCTTCCTTTACACGCTAACCTGTTATTTTTGTTAAGTATTAACCCCAAGACAACTGTTTCGTTCATCTCTTTCCGATTCAAAATACATACCATAATTGCAATGTATTCAACCGATTCCTACTTTGTTAATATTTTGAATCTCAATCGATTCAAGTCGACTCTTTTGTCGATTCTCTATCATTTCTTTTCAAAAGGTTATTCCTTGATATTAGCATGATCATTTTTCTTTTGGTTTTGCAGGTTTAATTCAAGATAAAAAGAGATAATATTCTATTAAGCATTTGTAGGTTTTTGATATGTTCTTCTTAGATCTCACTTAAGAAATGGTAAGAAGAACTAGTTGATGTAAAAGGAAACTCAATGAACAAGAATGAGATTCGACTTACAAGAACAGGATTTGTTATTAGAATTGTGAATTGTAGTTACAGAAGTTTTGAATTACAAGATAGATTGGAATGAAATGATAGTACAAGTATTTATGGAGTAAAAACAGGGTTAAAGTGAAAACAGGGTTTGGGCGGGAAAATCTGTTATCAACATATTTTTAAAAGATGTTGACTTTTGTTGACTTTTTTGGGAAATGAATTGTTTTGAACATAACAATTGCCTCATCCTTTAAATCTTGCTTGTCCACAAGCAATAAGTCTTCAAGTATTCAGATCAAAGTGAGGAAATCTTTCTACTATGCTATCATATGTTTCCCATGTAGCGTCTGCAATAGATCAATTAATCCACTGAATCAAAACATAAACGACAGCAACATTGCCTCTTTTAGCCATCCTTCTGTCTAGTACATCAAGAGGCTCTTCTAAAATCAATCCATCATTGTTGATTGCTGGTATTTGACTTGAGGATTTAGGCACTGGACCCTTGTAAAGCTTAAGCTGTGAAACATGGAATACTGGATGGATCTGAGATGAGTTACGCAATTGTAGTTTATAAGCTACCTTACCCACCTTTTTAATAATGAGGAAAGGTCCAAAGTACTTTGGTAAGAGTTTGTTCTGCTTGCCTTGTCTAAGAGTAGCTTTCCTGTAAGGTTGGAGCTTCACATACACCCAAACTCCTTCCTCAAATTCTATGTCACTCCTATGTCTATCAGCCAAGCTCTTCATTCTATCTTGAGACCTCTTAATATGGAACTTAAGCAAGTCAATAGCAACTTCCCTTGCACTCAAAGATCTGTCCACAGCATCTACTACACTATCCCCCTTAGTATAAGTGATGTGATCAGGTGGAACTTACCCATAAACAACTTGATAAGGAGTAGTTTTGATAGTGGTATGATAGGAAGTATTGTACCAATATTCTGCTAAAGGAATCCAATTAACCCATTCTTTAGGTTTTTCTCCACACATGCACCTCAGATAGCATTCTAGGCTTCTATTAACCACTTCTGTCTGTCCATCACTCTGAGGATGATATTCAGTAGAGGTGTGCAATTTGACTTGTAGCAAAGAAAATAACTCCTTCTAAAACCATAAAGATTGCATCTCTGTCACTCACAATGATCTTTGGTAAACCATGTAGTCTGTAAATGGTATCTAAGAAGGATTATGATACTTGAATAGCTGTGTAAGGATGGGTGAGTGGTATAAAGTGACTTTATTTACTTAATTTGTCCACAACTACCATAATGATTGTGCTTCCCTTAGACATGGGCAACCCATCTATAAAATACATGGATATTTCAGTCCATACTCTTGAGGGAATTGGCAATGGTTGTAGCAATCCAGGGTAGGGAACTAACTTAGGTTTAAACCTTTGACAAGTGTCACATTGTCTAATGTACTGTTTGATATGATTCCTCATTTTCTTCCAATGCAACAATGACCCCATCCTCTTAGTTGTTGTCTGCATGCCAGAGTGTCCTCCAGTAGGACCATTATAGAAGTGTTGCGTCAGGTCATTTCTTAGTGTCTCATCATTACTGACTACTAACTTCCCTTTCCTCAATAGTTGCCCATTTGACCAAGAGTAGTGTTTGGAAGTACAAGAATTAGACTGCAATTTCTCAATCTTTGCCTTCAATTGACTATCCTTATTCCACCCTTTTTGAATCTTATCATACAACTCACTTGACAAAGCTGTAACATCCATTTGTAGAAATTCAATCTGACCATGTATTCTAGAAAGAGCATCTACTACCACATTTTCAGTTCCCTTCTTATAGACAATCTCATAATCAAACCCTATTAACTTTGGCAACCATTTCATTTGAGCAGGGGTAGTAATTCTCTGATCCAAGAGGTATTTAAGGCTATAATGATCAGTCTTGATGATGAAATGCCTATCAAGAAGATAACCCCTCCATTTTTTAAGAACCTGTATGACAGCCAAAAATTCTTTTTCATAAGTTGATAGGGCTTGATGTTTGGGGGCTAAAGTTTTGCTAAGAAAAGCAATTGGGTGTCCCTTTTGTTGTAACACAACACCAATTCCCACCCCTGATGCATCTGTTTCAATTATGAAGACCTTATTGAAATCAGGTAGTTTAAGTACTGGTGTTTGGATCATTGCAGACTTGAGTTATTCAAAAGCCAATTGAGCTTCATCATTCTAACCAAATGCATTCTTCTTCAACAAAGCACTGAGTGGCAAACTGATTGAAGCATAGCTCTTCACAAATCTTCTATAATAACCAGTAAGCCCAAGGAAGCCCCTTGATTGTTTCAAAGTAGTGGGTACAGGCCAGTCCACCATTGTCTGTATCTTATTAGGATATGTGGAAACCCCCTTCCCTGAGATAATATGACCCAAGTATTCTACTTGTGGTGCCCCAAAAATACATTTACTAGCTTTTGCATACAATTGTTGTTCCCTCATTACTGACAAAACCTCTATCAAATGCTTAACATAACTCTGCATATCAGTACTATAAACAAGGATATCATCAAAGAAGACCAGTGTAAACTTCCTTAAAAAGGGTCTGAAAACTTCATTCATGAGGGCTTGAAAAGAGGAGGGAGCATTAGTGAGTCCAAAAGGTATTACTAAAAACTCATAATGTCCCTCGTGTGTCTTAAAAGCAGTTTTGGCAATATCATCATCAAACATTCTAATTTGATGGTATCATGATCTAAGATCCAACTTAGAAAAGACTATAGATCCATGAAGCTCATCAATTAATTCTTCTATTAAGGGAATAAGAAATTTGTCCTTCACAGTTTGCTTGTTAAGCTGTCTATAGTCAATACACATTCTCCAACTTCCATCTTTTTTCTTAACCATGACCACAGGGGAAGAAAAAGAACTTTGACTATGCCTTATAACTCCTGAATCAAGTAACTCTTTAACCATAGACTCAATAGCATCTTTCTGAGTTGGTGGATGCCTATAAGGTCTAATGTTAATAGGTTGGGTGCCTTCTTTGAGGGGTATTTTGTGATCATGTCCTCTCTTAGGTGGTAAACAATTAGGGACTGCAAACACATCATGAAATTCACTTATTAATGGGTCTAATGCAGAGAGTGACTTGGAGTAGAATCATTAGCAGTAATCATATGTAACATAGCAGTAGGATAGACACACATTGCTAAGTTAGAAGCTTGCTTTCCAGCCTTAGCATCCTGTTTTCCATTCATTCATTGTGCCATTGGTTTAGTAGTTCCCCTAAATATCAAAGTTTTCCTTTATAAGTAAAGACCATTCTTAACTTTTGGAAGTTGAACTGAATATCCCCCAAAGTAGACAACCATTATACTCCTAACACCATGTCACAACCACCCAAGGGAAGAGTCAACATAGTTGTTGAGAAAGTCTCTCCTTGTAATTTCCACACAAATTCAGGACAAATATTATTACTGATAAGTGTTTTTCCTCCTGCTACTGACACTTGCAGAGGACAAGAACTTTTCACCTGACATCCCACTTTTTGTAGCCACATTTACATCTATAAAGTTATGAGTACTTCCTGTGTCAATCAAAATATGCACTGGAATCTTGCCTACCATTCCCACTACTCTCAAAGTTTGATTGCCTTGAATTCCATTTAATGCATGTAATGAAATTTGTGGTCCTTCAGCCAAAATTTGATTAGGTTGACTAGTTTCATCCTGATTACCAAACATAATTTATTCCTCTTCTTGTACTTCCTACTCATCAACAAATACTTCTAACAAATAAACCTGACCAGTACACTTGTAACTTGGTACATATCTTTGATCACAGTAGAAGCACAAGTTCTTGGCCTTTTTTTCCTCCATTTCCTTCTGAGATAACCTCCTTCTTATTGGAGCTATCTGTGGTGTAGTAGTCTTGTTCCTCCAATTGACATTTGGAGCAGGTAAGGCCAATGGCTTAGGACTTGTAATCTGATTTCCCCTACCAGAATAGTTGCTAAACTTTGGTGTGGTGAACAATGGTGCCTTATTTCTCTTCTTGGTTGCCTCATTAGTTTTCACTTGCAATTTAGACAAAGAATAGGCTACTGATAGAGTTTGTGGCTTAAACATCCTAACAGCAAGCTCAATATCAGTGGGCAAACCAGCCATATAGAAGCTAATGGCCTGATCTTCCCTATTATCCACCCTACTTAACAATCTATCAAAACTGTTTTGATACTCCTCAATACTACTCTCAAACTTGCAATTTTTCAATTCACCCAAAGGATCATCAAAAGAGTTGCCAAATCTTTGCATAATAGCTCCTCTATATACTAACCATGGCACTGTATCACTCCCTAAAAGTCTCATAAACTGCCTATGCCACATCAATGCGATATCAAACAAGTGTATAGAAATCAAAGGTACCTTTTGTTCATCAGGTACATTATCAACCTTAAAGAATTGCTGACACTTATACATCCATCCTTTCACATCATCACCTCCAAACTTAGAGAATTCAATCTTGGTGACTCTAGTGAATTGCATGTTCTGCCTTTGATCCTTTGATTCCTTCCCCCTTGACTAGTACTCACCTCTGTGGCAGCTGTTCTCATTTCTTCCCTTAATTTTTCCATTTCTTCCCTCATTAATTGGGCAATTGGCTCCCTAAAACTAGCCAAGATCTCTTCATGAGTGATGGAATTGTAACTGAAACAAAATGGTAAAAGAATTGTAACAACCCTAACAGACTCAAGAACATTTTTGAGATAAGGAAACGGAAAAGGAAAGAATTAGAGGGGACGTATTTGAGATTGGGCGTGAAATGGAAGAATGATTATTTGTGGTGGTTTGTGATGTATTTATAGCGTCAGAGAAGAACTTTAACAAACTATCAAGAATGAATCTGGTCCAGAAAAGTGCTCTGATACCAAATGATATGTTCTTCTTAGATCTCTCTTAAGAAATGGTAAGAAGAACTAGTTGATGTAAAAGGAAACTCAATGAAAAAGAATGAGATTCGACTTACAAGAACATGATTTGTTATTAGAATTGTGAATTGTAGTTACGGAAGTATTGAATTACAAGATAGATTGGAATGAAATGATAGTACAAGTATTTATAGAGTAAAAACAGGGTTAAAGTGAAAACAGGGTTTGGGCGGGAAAATCTGTTATCAACAGATTTTCAAAAGATGTTGACTTTTGTTGACTTTTTTAGGAAATGAATTGTTTTGAACATAACAGTTTTTAATTTTTCATTGATTTTTTTAGTTTGATGTGTTAATTTGATGCTTATAAATTTTTATTTGGTTAATAATTTATATTGGTTCATTCTACAAATTTTGTGAAGCAAGATAAAAAGGGGATAACAATTCAAGATTTGAGTAAGACGAAGTTGTTATGTTTATTTGTTGAACACCAACTGTTCGATAAAATGTAAACCTTTTTAGTATGTAATTAGTTATGTATGTTGTTATGTATGTTGTATCAAACTTTAAAAGATTGAACTTCATTTTCAATTATAGTAGCAATCTCAAAAATTGAATATTTCTTTAACCTAGTAGGTACCAGGAATTGTCATGAAGAACGAAAAGTGGTATTGTTCATTAAAGTAATATATTTGGGTGGACTGATAGTCTTGCGTTAAGGTATGTATGTTATTATGTGCTTCTTTACAAGTTGTATAGGGAGACGTGGTTGGTTTGCAGGAAGAGGTTCACATAGTTAATTTTGGAAGTCTTCCAAGCTCATTTGTTCTGCGGATTCCCTACGCATGAATATAGAGTCTTGACGTAACCCAGATAGTGTGCTCAGGCATCTCTAACTCTCTTTGAGTTCAGTATGAGACTCTGCATCTCCCCTCGTACTCTAAGTCGAAATACGCAAAGATATAGTGCTCTTCAACTCTACGAACTAGATTTAGCTAGACCGTCTTACTATCTCTCGTGTTACATACCTGTTATATTTTCCCACAGTTAACACAAACTTTCGATTGAAATTAATGTGTGCATTTTGATTTAATATTGTGGTTTATTTTTTTTATATAAGGTTTGCACATCTAGATACCGCTCCCACTTGGTCATGGCCAACCGGTGCCACATTGATTAGTAAATCACTGGCACCTTGCCTACTCATACAATATCTGCCCCCCTGTCATGATGTACTCAGTCGGATAGATTTGCGCCTTTTGAATTGTCTCTTCGAAGATTCGTCTGTATGCTGTTCCTCTACATGAATATCAGCTATAGATGCAGATCACGCTCCCTTAATCCGCGCACCAATTCGCCGTACGCCTCGATTCATTTTGGTGACCCTTATAAGATACCAGCGGAGGTCGAGTGTCATAAGTTTTTTTTTCTTCATTGTTACAGTAGATTATTTAAATATTTTTGCAATACAAGCGAACAAATATGGCTTCGTGTTAATAGGATAACAGCTTGGTGCGATGGACTTGGGTGAGCAAAAGAGAACTTGAGGGAAGCTTTACATGTAAGCATTTCGGGAATGGAATATATGTGTATTGGACATGTTGTTAGTTTTTCTATTTGACGATTGTTGTATGAGAGATTTGTCTAAAGCTTATTTTTGTCGATGAAGCCTTAATTTTGTGTTTTTAATGTGTGTTATTGTTAAGGATTTAATAGTTGCATGAGTGCTTATAGAACTAATTTTTGCCTCATGAAGTTTTGTTGTTAGATCAAAGTTAACATTCTAACAAAAAATTCAATAAAACGGGTGACCCGTCTTTCAATTAGTTTAACAATTTTTACATCTTTTTAAGTAGATGCAAGTACTTTTTTTCTTTCACCATGTCAGCTAAACATCATAATTTTATCATCTGGCAAACTTCATGTAATCCAAATTTGATAAAGGTTCATTCTTTAATCTATCATATGCGAATGATTTCATTTCTCCTTTTTTTCATTCCGTCAAGTTGCTAATCAACTCCAACTTATGACATCATTTGGTAGAATTGTATTCTTTTTGTTATGCCAAGTGTGAATAATTAAGCATATTATCCGGTTAGATCATCAATTGAGAGGATGGGATATATGTCACCCATTGAAGTTTTAGATATAAGTAAAAATGTTACCCATTAAAAGTAAATAAGGTATTTATCCTAAAAGTGAAATTATTTGTGGAATTAATGAACATAACATTTTGATCGTCTAGCCTACTGAACACCTCTTTACTAATGCGGTAACACTTTGCCGTTTTCGGGTAAAAGCAAAAGAGCTATGCTACATACTTCACATGTTTTCACCGTATTCAAGATTTCTACTTATAATTGGTAATCAAATCTACTTTTTATTAACATTTTGTATTGATTATTAGTGTGTATGCATAATGGACATTCGTTGCTGATTGTTAACACTCTATGATTATTGTTTTTATTTAAGCCCATCAAACTTGAAGTCAAAATTGCATTTACCTTTTAATTTAAATTCATACACTCATTGGTGAGACGAATTAATTCGCGTATTATCTGATTATTTCTTTTCTTATGGGAATGAAATCTGTTCACGTTTGTTTTATTCTCCTTACTTATTTTACACAATGATTATTTCAAACATTTTTTTAACATACATCCGGGGTATATCCACGGGTCATTAAACTTTTATTTATGTTAATTCTTACCAATTTTGTTTTTTTTAAAATACCACCGTGAGACTATCATGTCTTTAAGCTATTTTACTATATTTTAAAGTCTAATTAATTATTGATCACAATTTACTTTTACTTACATTTTCAATTGAGTGTTAGGTATTCATTGAATGGACATTGGCTATTAATTTGATTAGCGCTCACAGACGTCCTTTGATATTCAAGACCATAAAAGCTGGAGACCAAAACGTACCAATGTTTATTATAATGATTGTTACAAACTTAAATGTTTATCAAATAATTCACGTTTATCTGATTGATTTCTTTATATATATTAGAAACAAGTACGTTTTTGTGTTTTTCTTTACTTTATTTTTTTTTGAACGGACAAATATGAATATATAAAAAAAGACGACTATCAGACGCCTAGAAACTTAAAGTACAATAGAGTCAACCAAAAGAAAATAATAAATCAATAAATGATAACATCCCGAGACTTTAAACTGCGATGAGAGGAATCAAAAGGGATGAAAAAACTTTTACACGAAGGCGGCGGATCGGTTTTCACTTCGGCAAAGGAAAAAACCCCCCTATCCCGGAGCGAGCACCGGTTTGCATTCGAGAAGGATTTTGAAGAAACCCCCAACAAGTCCGGAGAAGAAGGATGAAATGATGAAAACCATCTTCAAAACGTACGAAGATGCAAACGAAAAAAACCTTGGCGTACAGGTTCGCTCAAACCAGCGAACTTGAACGAGGTCTCAGAAAAAAAACCAAAAACAGCTTAACATTGCCATTAGCGGTGATCGATAGGGGATACATTAGCCAAGTCATTCCAAGATAACTTTTATATTTGGTCACTATTGTGAAGCACGAAAATAAGAGAAAAGTGAACATTATCGAATAGATCACTTTTCCTTTCAACGGTTGTTTGAGAGCTAACGGTGACGCTATTTCCGGTATCTCCAATGCACCACAAGTAACCGAAGTAGTAAGAACATAGAACTTGTGTTTTTTTCTTTTAGATGCATGCCAGAGATGATTCAATCATTGAAAGAATCCAAGACAGAAGCTTGAAAGAAAGAATTTACACACCATAACTAAAAACGAGCTTCCACATATTCGGTGACAATGTCGCATTGAAGAAAAACATGAATTAGCCGATACACCATTGGTTTATTGCAAGAAGGACTTACAAAATAATTTTTTAAAAACAAATACTGTGGAGTACCAGGGTCTTTAAATTAGTAACTTTTATTTATTGCGTGTATCACCACAATAGTTTCTTCAATATGGTGTTTGGGATATGTCCATCGTATCTAAGTTGTCAGTTTGTAAATTTACATATGTTTGGAGTTACGGAGTAATACATTTCACATTTTCACCATTTTTTTTAATTATATATACAGATATTGCACTTCTTAATAATGTTCTCTTAATGTATAGGCTATAACTTGTTACAAGCATTCCAAATGCATATCACTTTTTATTGTTAGACAATGCAAATCCCGTTTGAGATGCAATTTATTCAGTGATACTTACAAAGAAAACATATGGAAACACTAATTAATGGATCTGAACTCAAAGAGAGGCCCGGGCCTTATAATCTATTACCTAATAATTTTCCGAAATTTAAGAGGCGAAATCACGAAAGCTCAAATTGTAGAAATTGTAGTGTAAACTATAGTTACTAAAGAAACAAAATAAAGACAGATATATTGCTAATGAATCAAGACTTTGATAGTAAATAGTCAGCAAATAAACTTAATCTAAAAAATAGAGAATTTTTTCTCGACAAATGTTTGGACTTATAACGGTGAGCAAAGATGCATCTGGCCAATGGATCGGAGGCAGTGATCTAGTAGCATTTTCTTTGTAACTTAATTACGAATCCATAGCCGCTGACGGCATCATCTAACTCATAGTTGTTTGAGATTTACTATCAAAAAAGTGAGCCAATGTTGTTTTGTGAAACCGACGGCTTATTACGGTGCTTGACAACGCGTCTTTCGGGCCACGACAGCTACTCCTGTATCCCTTCTACAGAGAATAATTATAAATCCAATGATGCTGACGGCTTCAGTTAACTCCTTACGGTTTAGGAGTTATGGTCGAATCAGTAACCGGGTGGGGTTTAATCCAACATTTGATTTATTTTTTTCCTTTTTAAGAGAAGGGATAACAGCGACGGATAAGTTTGACCAGGTGGCTTAAGACATCAGCTCAATGTTGCTAACTAGGTCTCAGGATAAGACATGCTCAGATTCCATGTTGGAAAATGTAAACCCCGTTGGAGATACGTTTAATTAAGTAATACTTATAAAGATAATATACGGAAATCCAAATGGATTTAAACCCACAGATAGGCTCGAACCTTTTAATCCATTACCTGATAGAAAAAGTAATATTTTTTATTTTGTTTTTGTTATTACATAATAAGGATTGCATATATATTCATAATAAGAGCACAGCTTTGTAAAAAAGCCATCTTAATCTTAAACGTAATGGACTTTAAGCCTATAATTGGGTTGGGCCAACTAACTCTACTCATCTGACACTCCTAGGAGTTTGAACGAAAGGCTTTCGGATAAACAAAATAGAACATATGTTGAAAGCGGATTTTTCTCCTTTTCTTCAATCGTCTTTTTTGTTGTTTGTTTAAAAAGAAATATAATTGTATTTGACGGCATAGTTGTTACTGCTTGCGGCTTCCTCATTTGTGTGACGTTTTTAACCGCATGGCTTGCTTTGCCTTTAGGTAGGGGCGGCAATTTTTTAACCAACTATTTTCGAAAAACGACAATGATCTTCGTTAGCAAAACAAAAAGTAATGTTTATTGATTGCTAAATCAACACAATATGGGATGTAATGCTAAAGCAACCCCTCATTGACATGTTAAACAAACATGAATTATGCATATGTGGCACTATGAGTGGATCATTTAACTAGCCGCAAAGGGTTCATGTTATATAACTACTTTCGTCATTGTTTTAATAATTCACATTGTGTGAATTGTTAAGGACAATCTTAAACATTTAACAAGGTGCAGATTTGGGGTATTTTCAAGCGATTTACAGATTTGGAGTTATTATGGCAATGTAAAAGAAACTATTCTCCTACACAATGCATTAAAGAGACGAACAAAGAATGCCGGTTAGATCTCTTTGCATTTGTGGTACGTTTCAACGGGTGTTCGGCTTCGTCCATAGGAGGTCTTTTTTTTTAGGCGTCGCGTTGGGATCTCCCTTCTGATTTCAGTAGCCATCGGTTTTTTTGCGTGTTTGTTTTGTATCGTTAGAACTTATTCTGTTTCTTTTTTCTTTTGTCTGTTGGATCGATTTATGTGTGTCTTTTTCTTGCTAGCTTCTTACTAGCATTTTTTAATAAATTTCTAATTGCCGTTAAAAAAAAAACACTAATTAAATGGTAACTTTTATATTAATTTAGATCACCAATCCAACGAATGGTTATTTAGATTGATATACGAGTTTATTTATGCCATATATGAAATTGTTCATGTTATCATTCAATGAACCCA
>BQNB010103488.1:0-10871 GCA_026074375.1 Tanacetum coccineum | reverse complement strand
GCTAAATACTAATTTTAGCTTTTCATTTTTTGCATACAAGCTCAATTCAAGCTTACTCTCATCTGTTTTAAATCACTTTTTTATTTTGAGCTTATTTAGTAGTTTTTTTTAGCAAGCTGTTTTTTGTCCCTTTCTACTTGTAAAACAGTGCCATGGTGCAAAACAACACCCTTTTGAGCCCTTTTCTTGCTTGTTTTGAATCCATGTTATTAGATATTTGCATTTGTGAAAAGCCCTTAAGCTCCTCTTTAAAGCCCTTCAAGCCTTAGGCCTTAGGAATCCTTCTAGGTGGCTTATATTTAAGCCATTAGTGAGGATTTTAACTGTTTGCCTTCTAGTTTAGACACCATAGCTTATTTAGGTTAGGGTAGTGTTATCTTTGCTTATTTCCTTTCTTGCATTAGCTTATATAGCCCCTTAAGAGCCTTTTCAGTTAAGCCTCTTTTGCCTTAGGTTGACAGTAGAATATGTCCTTCTTGAGTGCTTATTTCCTTTCCTGAGCTTTTGGCTTATTTTATTTGGTTAAGTAGTGATTAGATTAGCTTATTAGGTTTAAGTGTTCATCTGTGTTTAGCTTTTTAGGTTCTTCATGAGCTTTTTGAGTTTTCAAGAAGCCTAGCAGTACTAACTACAAGTTAGTACTGCTGAGCTTCTTTGAGCTTATTCAGCTTATTTGGTGAGCTTAAATTAAGTCCTTAATGCTTATTAGATTTAGTTATAAGTATGTTTGAGCTTATTTGCTTTGTCTCCTTGCTTATTGAAATATAAAGTTAGCTTAGTGCCTTTTTAGCCTATTAGCCAAACTGTCTGTTTGATGTGCTTTTTTCCTGGCTTATTTGAAGTTTTCATAAAAAGTTCTTTTTATAAAGTTTGTTATTTTAGCTTAATGTTTAAGTTTTAAAAGAAAATTTTGAAAAAAAATGTTTTATAAAAAGAGAGAGGCCAGGCTCGAACCCTGGACCTCCCCCTTTTTCTAAGCCCCCACACACACAAACTCATACCGCTGTGCTATAATAGCTCATCCGGTATGAGTTTGTTTCTTAAAATAAATAAGCTCAAACAGCCCAATATGCCTCCAGCCCAATTTAGCTTAATAACAGCTTATTTTTAAGCTGAATTTTCAGTTTCAAATTTTTCTTAGAACCTTTATAGTTTAATGCATTTTTCTTGATTTTTTCAGAATTTTTCATAATCGTTTAATATTTTTTAACATTTATTTTCTTTAAAACTATTTTTTAATTAAAATAAATTAAATAAAAATCAAAAAAAAATTTCTGTTTTAGAAAATTTTATTTTATCAGTATGCATCTAGGAAAAATAGAAAAACTTTTGTAGGGTCATTTTTGCAAAATTTTAATTTTTAAAGAAATGGTTTCGGGCCCGGTTCTCGTTTTTTCGTTTTTGAACTTAATTTAATTCCGTTTTCGTTCTAGTTTTCTTTATTCTTACTTTTTAGTCAATTAATAATAGGAAAAGTAAAAAAAATTCACTTTAGGATTAATTTTTCATATTTTAGGTTTTTAGTCGCGTTCGTTTTTAAATTTTGTTCTCGTTTTTGTGATTTAAGCCTAATTGCCTTAATTTTATGTTCCCGTAGACTTAGGATTTCATTCTTATGCCTTATTTATGCTTCCCGTAGAATTTTAAGTTAATCATTTGCCTTTTTATGCTTTCCCGTAGTTTTAGGTTTAAATTCCCGTTTTTGTGTTTTTCTTAAATTGCTTTTGTTTAGGGTTTTCTTTTATTCGTTTTTGCATATTATTAGTAGTTTTAGAAACTCAACCCCATATCTTTTCCATTCAAGCATTGATATTCAAACCGACTCTCGATTTTCAAATTCACGCCTCGTTGGGAAGAACGACCCGGGTCCGGTTTTAAACTTTGTGGATAACGAAGTGAGAAGCCGATACTTCCGGTAAAACTATACTACTATCATTGATATTATCCTATCTGTTATATATATTTATTTATATTTATATTTATATATATTGTGAAAAGATAAGTAATCAATTTTTGGCGCCGTTGCCTGGGAGGCCGTGAAACGAATATTGAGTTGAAGTTTGTCATGTTTGAAGACCCTTCCCTCGTGAAGTTAAAATTCCCGTTTGTGAATATTTTCTTTTATTTATAAAAATATAAAACACAAAAATATTTTTCATTTTCTTTTATTAGTATTAGTATAAGATAAAAAAAAGAAAAAAAAACCAAAAATATAAAAACATTATCCTTAATTATCAATAAAAATAATCATCAATATAATGCTTTCAACTGAAGCATTATCATAATAAGTTCCCGAACAAAAGATTTAAAACTTGCCTTTGTGTCACTTGTGAAGTACGGCTCACCTTTAATTGATAAACAAACTATAAGAGGGGTATAAGGAGGGTTGTTCCTAGGAACTACGACCCGAAAGGAGAAGGTTTTTAATAGCTTCGCGCTTTCCCGCTCCTCGCTCCTTTGTGCGTTTTTCTTTTAGAGAGCTACCGTGAAACGAGTTGATTATTGGTTTAAGTTGTCTTATATCATTTTGTCCGTTAATAAAATATGTTGCTTAAAAAACTCGAAAAGCCAAAAATAATCTTCTTTTTCTTCTTATCCATTTAATTCTTTTCTTAACCCTCAATTGTTTAATTCTTATGGCGTCACTCGATCGTCGTTTGAATCCCCTTCACGCGATTAAAGAGTGTTCGTCTTGTGGAAATTTGCACACCAAAGACTGTGGTTGTCCAAAAGGGAGTCTTGAAGACAAGATTCTTGTTCCCATACCCGACTTGTCTCAACGACCCAGTGCACCTCAAGAGCCATTCGTCTTCAATCAAGACCCCAGTCAAAATGTTTCACAAAGTCCTCCAAACATTGACCATCATTGTTGTTACAAGTGTGGTGATTTGTCTGACGATATCTTTTGTCACCGATGTACTTGCGAGTCTTGTAGGAAAGGTGCTCATTATGGCTATAATTGTCCACAGAAAGTTCCGATTATCTCTAATCTGGAACCATGCCATAATCAAACCATTGATGAGCTCCCACAGACTTTGCCAAGTGTTCACCCGTCATGCTATTCCGGAGATGAAAATTCATTCACTTATGATTCTAATCTTAATTTTGTGAATGATTCTCCTAACCCAACTCCACAACCCCCGACGTATACTTGTGAATTTTGCAGGAATGATGCTCGTTATGGTCACTATTGTACTCCGCAAGTTCCGATTATCTCAAATCCAGAACCATGCTACAATCAAAACTATGATGAGTTCCCACAATCTTTACCAAGTTTTCAACAACAAATTCTTTGTTGTGAAAATTGTGGGGGTCTTCACGTGACTTTTGAATGTCAACCGATGAATCAAGATTTTCACGATTCCGGTTTGGACCAATTTCAACCCCCGCAGTCTCTCGTCATTCATCAACCCCCTCAAAAAATAAGCATGGAAGCTTTGCAATCCCGAGAAGACCTAATGAAATCAATAGAAAACTTTTTAAAGAAGTTTAATCGTATTTCTTTTAGGGAAACATCGAAGGTTTTAATGCAAGCTTGGGACAAATTTCTTGAAATTAAGCATGCTCAATCTGAGGAGGTACAAGAATTGCTTAACAAACTTGTTGAAGATGTGCAAAATATTAACGAGGAGTTGGCAGAATATACTAATACTCCAAGTTGGAATTTGCCTACCTCATCTTATGATAATGACGACGATGAGTATTCTTTTGCAACACAAGAATACCTCATGACATGTTCTACTACAATCACACCCATTTTATTAACCGAGGAGCCCGTTGACTCTCTTATAATGGAGGATGAGCATCTTGACACTATTCTGGCAACGGAATCAGACGAAGTAATAAAGTCTAGTGTTGAGAACCTTGTCCCGATCCCAAGTGAGTCCGAGGGTATTCCCGACAGTGTGTGTGATGTGCCTCTTTGTAACAATCCTACCCTTCTTAAAGCTTTCAAAGAACACTCTAAGATTGTCATCAATTTCAATGATGATTCTACCTCGAGTGATGACGATTCTCCCTACGGTGAGGATATCGATTATGTCTATGCATCACCTATCGATTATGAGCTTGTCAGCTTAGAGGTGGTGGAGATTGTTATCCCGGAAGATGGAGAGATTGAGGACGATATTCTTCGTGAAAAATTATCGAAAATCAATCTTCTCATTGCTAAGATCGAAGCATTAAATACTAATCCAACTCGTTATCCTGGAAGTTGGAGGGATCAATACCGATATCTTCTAACAATCAAAGACGGATATCCTTCCGTGAAAAAATTTTGAATGTCAATCTTATTATTGCTAACATACGAAGCATTAAAAGATAATCCCGCTCCCATCTTCCCCGAGTTATGACCAAGTCTGCCTCCACATCCTCTTTAACCTATTTCTGGAGGAAGACTAACACATTAGCTAATCTTTAACCGAATCTTTCAGCTGATTTGGAAGAAAAAATAGTATGGCATACAACTACCCGTTCTGATTAAGCTCCTTCCCTGGATTATGAAACTTTCTATGACGATCATATTGAAGAAAAGAGTAGTGGCAGTACCACTACTCATTCTGATTTCTCTCTTTCTAAATATGATTCGTTCATCTTTGATCTTTTGATCAAATCATGTCTCGGCCGATAGGAGTGATTTTTTATCATGAGGAGTTTCGCCGATGAACTCGCTCACAAAATCATATCTCCATCGAGTATGATCATTTAGCTTTAAGATAAGCCCGAGAGCTGGGCAATCTTACTATAGGAATTAGGTGAAGATATTTTCCCAACAAAGAGAAACAAATTTCATGTCCTAATGTTTACCAACCATCCCACCCTTCACCTGGATCTGGGATCTCATACTTTTAGTGAACCTCTTTTCGCTTATATTGTATGGATCTTTCTTCCATTTCTCCACGTAATCCATTGCTCCTCAACTCCTCCATATCTTCTCTCACCTTGGAGAATGAAGATACCATTTTTGACCCCAGCATCTCATTTATATTCTTTAAGCCTGTGTATCTCACCGTAGGTGGAAAATCTTCATAAAATTCAATGTTATCCAAACCACTTGAATGAAAGTCCGATGGAGATTTTATCTTCCACTTGCTCCCCCATGGACCAATGAATTCGGGGTCGAGTCGAGCTTGTGACTCGGTTAACAAAAACAAGGCGCTTCGTGGGAGGCACCCCATGCTTATCCATTCTATCTTCTTTCTATTTGCTAATATGTGTTTTGTGTAGTTTGGAGGCTCGCCTCTACCATTATCTCGTGTTTTGTGTTTTGTGGTTTATTGTCCAGGAATTCTCGGATGTTTGAAGCCTCTCGGTTTTGTCCTTCATTCACCTCGAGCTTCACATCCTCAGCTTCATTTTGGGAATCCCGATATCCTAATCTTATCGACTAACATTTTTCTTTAAGCATACTTAATAAACGGCTTAGGATTTATGTAGAAACCCTTCGTAAAACATCGAGGACGATGTTTAATTCTAGTATGGGGGGATCTTCGATTTGATTGTGCCTGCAGCCGTTGTTTCTCACAAATCCGTTTTTACCACCAAAATTTCAAAAAAAAAATGAAAAAATTTTAAAATTTTCAAAATAAATAATGTTATGTCACAATTTTGACTTTCCTATTTGGGTTAGAATAAGAGTAAATTTTAACTTCGGTCGAATAAACGCGTGTTGAGCTATAGCTGTTCCTTAACCTTTTAAGAACTAAGCGTTCGTGAATATTTTTGAAGAACAAAAAATGATAGTTGTTAAGTATGATTGGATGCTAAACAAAGGAGATTTTGAAATCTTAAGAGCTCGTGTGTTTCAATTTTGTCGCTTTTTCTCCCCATAAAGATTACTAACCTGATTAATAACGTGCTACTTTTGAAATAAAACTAAATTATAAATTTTTAAGTAGTATATATCAAGTAGAGGTGAGCAAGCGGTCCCAAAACCGGACCGGACCAGGCAGTGACCGGACCGGACCGGACCGAGACCTGAAACCCTCTAAAAAGCCGACCGTAGACTGGACCGAAATGGTACGGTCCCCGGTCCTGGTCGTTCCTGGTCCGGTTCGTCCCTCGGTCCGGGTCCGGTCCTAAAAGGCTAAACTCGGGCTTATGGTCGGTAGCCGTACCGGACCGAAGACCGAATTGGTCCAAAAACCCCGGACCGGACCGACCGGGGGACCGGACGCGGTCCGGACGGTCCGTCCGTTTCGATCTCGGTTTTCCGTCCGGTCACGTCCAAATTTGCTCACCCCTAATAGCAAGAACATTTAGACTTAGTTTTCAAATTTATACATGAAATTTTTCAAAAAAATCTGTGGGCTGATAAAAGTTTACTACCTCTTGCCGGCTCACAACCGATGTGGTAGTCTTCTAAAGAAAGCCCATAGTAAGAATAAAAATCCGAGACTGATAAAAGTTTGATGCATCTTGCCGGCTCACAACCGATGTTGCAGCCTTCTAAAAAGTCAAGGGTTACAATTGCATCAGTATTATGTTTAAATATTAAGTGTGAATTAATAAATAGATATCTTTTTGTTAAATTTAAATATGCTTTTGAACTTTGACAATTCTATTTTATAAGCTATGTGTATACGAGAAACCTGAGAGTTTTTGAAACCTAAGGTCCGTGAGTCCCGATACTAGTCTCTGTGGGGTGTCAAAAGCCTGGTCATTTAGCCACAAGGTTGGGATGTGCCGAGACGAAACTCGCTACATGGGATGATCTCGCCTTCAAACTCATTATTCTCGGGTGGAACGTGAAACATAGAATTTTGCAAAACGTTGATCTATAGTTGAAATTCAAAATAGCACATACACCTAATATAATAATTGTCGGGAGTGAAAAGTTCACAAGTTGCAAATTTGAGTAGTATTAGCATCTTGACTGAAACTTAATTGTGATTTCGTTTTAAACTTGGTTTGGAGCGAGTGAAAAGTCGGGAACGATGAATTTATCCTTTTTGGGGCATTCTCGGATCGAAATGCATCTTGTTCTATGATCCCTAAAAGTTATAAAATAACAAAAGTCAAATAAGTTAGTTAGTTGCTTAAAAAGAAAAGTACAAAAAAAATGATGAGAAAAAGGAAAAATACAAAAATATGTGTAGGAATAAGTGTACATTTAAAAATGGTAAAAACGGGGCTTTTCTAAACTCTTGATTCTTTAATTCCCCTCGATGAACACTTAGCTACTTTCCAAGGTAATTAGTCGAGGGGGATCGAGATTCTTAGTTTTCTAAGTGCTTACTTGTAGCATTGCGTGAGGACACGCAATAGTTTAGTATGTGGGATTTTGGTATGTGCCTAAATACAGATACCTTTGATCTTTAAAATTGGACTTGAATGACCAAAAACGTACCAAAAATACATTGTATTTGTATGTTTTCATTTATATTGTGCAGGAAATGGATATCCGACAAAAGGACAAAAAACGAAGCCAAAAACGACAAAACCGAGCACGAGAACGGAAAGAGCATGAAGAAAAGACAAAGTCAAAGCCTAAAGTCAAAAAGTCAACAGGGTCAAAATCAAGTCAAAGTCAACCCCGAAAAGTGGCATTAGAAAGAGCATCGAAAACCGAACCGAAAAACTAAATTTCCAAAAGTGGGCCCACCCATACCCACCTAGTGGGCCCGGGTCAGCCCACTTATATACTAAATCCTTATTAAACCTTTAAAACCCAAAACCCATATAACCGGCCCAAACTGCCAACCACCTGGCCTAACCCTTATACACATAACACTGTTATCCTGAAACCCTTTATCCCCTTACACCATTAGTCCCTGAAGGACTAACAGCGTTAGTCCAAAAGGACTAACGGTGTAACTCTCAACCCAACCCCAAGGACCAATAATGCCAAGAACAAGGATGATGGATGCAATACCAATATATAGGTTAAGGGGCCACACTTGCCACTTTTGCAAACTTATACCCTACGCCTAATTATACCCTAATTTCCCGCCAAGAGATATTGTATATCTCTCATACACGCATTGTGTATGTTTTAACCCTGCAACTAGAAAACAAAAAAATGTCACCTTCCTACTCACCCCACACCACAAACATCTAAACTCCACCTTGGCAATCCTATGATTTCTAATTGGGCAAAGGAATGAGACAAGAAAAGAAGGGTTGAGATCGTTTGGCTTGGGCACTACTCAAGATAAAGGGCCAAGATTAAGCTTTGAAGCCTCTCACATAACAAGCACCACTAGCACACCTTGGAGCTTATATAAAGAAGAAGAAGACAGAAGTTAAAGAGGAGTAGTATAATTTTAATCTTAATGTTTTTTATGTCAATTTAAAATTTTGTATTTTACTTTAAAAACCTTGTAACCATTTTAATGAATTAATGCAAATTTCAGTTTTTTTTAAGTTTTCACAATTCTGTCTCTTTTAAGAGTTTTTAGTTTATCAAAGTTTTTGAAATGTTTTTGGTTTTCATGAATCAAGAAGTTTGATGATAAGCTTTAGAAGATAAGCTAACAAAGGATGACTTATGGGTGATTTTATAGAAGTTGCTTATTTATAAGCAGAGGGTAGGGATATAGAGCTATTAGGGTAATTTGTGTCCTTGTTTAAGCAAAGGATAAAGGTACACATACTTTTTCATTTTTAGATTATTTGTCTTTTTAGCTTATCAGTTGCTTAATAGTGCTTATTTGATACTTCAACTGTCTTAATGTGTCTTATTAAATGAATTTTATGCTTAAGTTTTAGCTTATATGTCCTTTAGTATAGATTTGCTTTAAAACTGCTTAATATTACTTCAAACTGCTTAATTGGTTTCGGCTTATTTCATTGCTTAAAATCTATTGCATTTAGCTTTTTTATGCTTATTTTGTTTGGTTGTTATCTGGTTATCATAAGTTTCCTTCTATAAATCAGTTATTAATAAGTTTATAACTGTACAAAGTGCTACTTAAAGGGATTTTGGTTAAAACGTTCAAAAACGGGTCAAATAATGTATATTCTGCCTATGGGTCACTAAGTCAACCTTAAAACTCTGAATTAAGTCATTATAATTAGTGTTTAAGAGTTTTCAAAGTTAAAAACAATCAAAGTTAAGGTTTGTGTAACCATGTCTTGAATCTGTGACAACAGGGTGTAGATATTCAGCTTATTTGCTTATTGCCCTTTTGGTAGTGTTTTTTTAAGCTTGTTTTAAGTCCTATAATGCAGTAGAATTGAATTAGATAAGTGTGCAATTTACCTTTTGATTTAGTTTGTCCTATGTTTCATTTTTCAAGGTTTTATAAGTCAAATTTTCATAAGCTAATTAAGATAAGCTCTTATAAGTTTTTTAAAAACTGATTTTTATTCTATAAAAAAGGCCTTAGTAGTATGTAGTTCATCTGTTTAAACTTAGTTTATGCTTTGAACTTATTTTACTTGCTTAAATTTTAAGCCTGCATAAGCCACCTTAGTCTTTTATAAAAAAAACCAAAAATAGAATAAAATGAAGACACAACTTTTTCAGTCATCTTTTTCTTTGCTTATTTAAATTTCAAAATGCTTTTTGATCATTGATTAATATAGATTTTAGTATAAGCCTTTTTGTGGTATAAGCCATTTCTCATTAATGATCTGTTTAGTAGCTTAAAAATAAGCTCAAAAGAGCCCTTTTGGTCTGTTTAGTTAACAGCATTTGTATAAGTGCTATTTGCTATTTCCTGAGCCTTTGGCTTATGTGTTTGTTTAATTTTTGTCCCTTGATGCTTTTAGGTGTATTCTTAGTTCAGCTTATTTTCAAACTCCATTTTCTTTGATGCTTATTGTAGTCTAGAAGCTAATCTTTAAGCTAGTATAATCCCCATTGCCATAAGGTTCATTTAAGGGCCTAAAAATAAGCCCAAAAAGTGCCCCGTATGGCTGTTGGTATGCTAATTTGGACCTTTTAGCTTATTTGCTTATTTAAGCTTATTGCTTATTGTTTTTGCTTAATTTAGGTTAAGTTATGCTTATTAGGTTAGTTTTAATCAATTTTAGCTTAATTACCTTAAGGTAGAGCTTATTTAGGCTTATTTGTAATTTTAGTCTAAAAATGTTAAGTTTTAAGCCTTTTAGCATTTCTGTCATATCTAGCTTAGTTTAAGTCTTTTTCCTTGCTTATCTTTGTTCTAAATTGCTTAGTAGGTGTAGCTTATTACCTGTTTTAGCTTATTACTCTTTTTCATCAGCTTATTTAGTCTAAAATGGTCAAATAGTTTAGCATTCAAGCTTGATAAGCTATTGTCATCCTTAAGCTTATTTTATGAGCTTATTATAGCTTTTCAAAAATAATCTCAAGTTTTAAAGTTGTTAGTTTTAAGCTTATTTATAACTTTGTTTTTAAAGTTTTTTAAAAAGAAAAAAAAAACCTCTACCCACTCAACCTTTATAGAAACTCACACACGCACACACAAACCAACTGCCCTGGGGACTTTTTCATTCACATGTTGCACCACTTTAATTATATAGTCACTTAGCCTTTTTAGCTTATCAGTTCTTATATGCTTATTTTCTGCTTATTCTTTCAGCACTTTTCAAAGTTCTTATTTTTTATGCATTCTCCATAGTTTGAGCTACTTTTTTGTATTTTTTCATAATTTTTATAATTTGTTTACTATTTTTAATAATTAATTTTCATTAAATCTATTTTTAAATCATATTAAATAAAATAAAAGTCAAAAAAATAAAATTCTTTTTTTCAAAATTTTCTTTTATCATTTAGGACCTAGGAAAAATAAATTTTCATCTGTAGGGTCCTAATTGTAGAATTTTGTTTTTTAAAGAACGGGTTTCGATCCCGTTTTCGTTTTTGTGTTTTTAAGCTTAAATCACGTTCGTTTTTGGTCTAGTTTTCTTTGTTCTTACTTTTTAGTCACTTAAGGTTAATTAAA
>BQNB010103487.1:3917-24024 GCA_026074375.1 Tanacetum coccineum | reverse complement strand
TGGAAAAGTTAGTTGTTCAAAATATCTAAGAAATATCTTTTCTCTTTTCTCTTATTTCTCTCTCTTCTTTCTCTCTCTAAAACAACTCATCTCTCTTTCTCATTTCTAGTTCGATTTCGTGATCGATTGTGTGTTATGAAGTGTTAACGGGATCCTACAGATATAAATGGTGGATGAGAGGTGAGATGATGGTGGTTATACATGGGGTGAGGTGAAGAAGATGAGGGAAAAATAAAAACTAAAAAAAAAGAATTTATTTGTCTTTTATATTTTTTTATGTTTTATATAGTTTTTAGTTATAAAATAAATTAAATAAGTGGACTAATAGAAAAGATTACATTTTGAATGACCATATTACCCTCATGTGCAAGGCACGTAGGGGGAGTTAACGAGGAAAGATAACTGAATTGGGCGATAAGGATGAGCGGTGTTACATAGTTTCATTATAGAAATTAATTAGGAATTAAAGAAAAGATATTAACTCAATCAGGGATTTGGTCCAAACCAGATGAATGAACGGTGTAATTTACTCAAATAAAGAGTATGTGATAATAAATAATGATATGTAAACGAAATAGATGGTTAGGGTAGTGGGTGTGGTTGAGGTTTTTTCTTCGTCACATCAGTTCCACGTTATCAAAAAACACTTCCTTTGTGTTTTTCTTTAACTTTCCATCAACCATTGTAGCACACTTTATCTATTCCATTAATCTTTTTTATACTTTTTATTATTTAAAAATACCTTCAAAACACACATACCTATAAACAAAATACACACACAATAATATATAAATGTTTCTCTCTCCTTGAAAAACAAAACTGTGAAACGGGACTTGAGTCCCGAAGAGAAATACAATCGCATTTTCCTGAAAGATAGGGTGCTGACTTTTGTTCTTTTCTCGAAAAGATTTTCATTTTCCGTGCCTTTTCCCTTAGGTGCACCTCACACTCTTTGCGGGTCATATTACCAACTTTTACACAAAAGAATGTAATAAACAAGTTCGTTAACTAACTCGAGATAAGTTTTTTTGGTAACTAATGAACTAGTTATAATGCCCGTGCACGCACGGGGTTTTTTAAGAATTTTGAATAATGTATTTTTGTTTTTTTAAAACAATTCGTTTAAATATTATTTTTGTTTTAATTATGGTTCTTAATTTATAAACACAAATAGTTTGAATTAATTAGCCAATGTTCTATTTAATCAGAATACTTTATGAACAAAGTTTAGTTACCGTATGTTCTTTTTCTGCCTTGATAATTTTTATGAACAAAGTTAGTTACCGTATGTTCTTTTTCTGTCTTGATAATTTTTGTAAACTCATAGTTTAAGATTTTGTTATTTGTGCAAATAGGGTTCCATCTCCTAGTCGGTGTAATCTGTATTATGTTAATTGGGATACACTTTTCTCATATCACAAATACAACGAGTTATTTAGCAGGTAGGTAGTATTTGGTTATTAGTTACGGATTGATGTTTTCATATAGGTACTTGTTAGAAATAAAGAAATGTTCTACTTGTAAGCACTATTATAAAGTGCAGGGACTAAATATGTTAAGTAAGAAAAGTTTAGTCACAATCAACCAAGCTATATAAATAGTTAGTTATGCATGGTTAGATGATAACCACTTCAATTAATAAAAGGCAAGTTAGGTATTTCTCTCTCTAAAACACACACACAAATTACACCGTAATCTCACACCCGAGTCATCAATCAAGATCTAATAATTCAGACATGTGGTAAAACAAGAGCAATGATATGTAGATTAGTGCTTTATTTTTGTGTGTTCATTTTTGAGATTGAGATTTACTACTTATTCCAAGCTTATTTGCGCTATTTCAGCTTTAATGTTCTGATCAGCTTACACTATAGCTTATTCCGCCAGATTTGTTATGGCTTATTTATGTGCTTATTGCGTTTCTGAGCTTAAAGTGGCTTTATCATGACTTACAATGAGCCTTAATCTAGCTTATTATTGTGTTATTCTGAGCTTATATCTGTTTGATTTAATCGGATATTGGCTACTACGAGTTTATGCGAATATTTGATCAATCTAGGTTAGTCAAATTCAATAACTGGTTTGCTTAAAATACTGTTTAACGGTGAATTTCATAACTGTAAACCAAACTGGTCAAACTCTGTTGACCTGGTCAAACACGTTCAAGAACATTAGTTTTGGTCAAACTCGGTGTACACTGGTCAACATTCGATCAAAACAGTTATTTTGGTCAAATTCGGAATTGACTTTTGGTCAAAGGTCATTCCCGATACTATTTTTGATAATCATTTTTCGATAGACTCAGTTTTATAAGCTTTGTTATAAAAAAAAGGCTAGATTCGAACTTGAAAAGAACCAAGATCTAAGCAAAATCTCTATATTCAAAGATCATAACACAAGAGAAAATTCATCATAGATTTTTTTTAGAAGCAAATCTTCATGTTCATATACGAAATCTGAAAAAGAAATAACCAGAACAAAAGTGGTCTCATCATTTCTTTGTTTCGATTCATAAACAAAAAAAAAGATAAACATACAGATTCATTCTCGACAACAACTTTGACAAGACTTAATCTCGGAAACCAAACTTGGAACAATCATTTTCAGAATAAAGAAAAGACATACACGAATAAAAGATCTCAGTGTGGTTTTTGTTTGGCATCTCATTGAGATTTATAGATCTTTAAAGATCTTTTCAACACAAACGAACCAACTCATCATAGATTGTTTTTGAAGACTAGCTTCATTTGTTTGTTCGAAAAATAAAAGAAAAGAACAATAACAAGGGTGTTAAGTTCTATCTTTGTTTCGGTGAGAAAAAGCAAAACAAGTAATGAAACAATAACTCTACCTGTGATAATTTCTTCTTGTGGAGTCTTGAATATTAAAAACTAGATAACAAGAAAGAGGTGTTTTTTTATTTCAAAAGAAACGAATCTAATGAAAGTGGTATGAGATTTATGTTTGTGTTGTTGGTTTGTGAGAAATTAAAAACGGGATAGTAGTGTTTGTGAGAAAGTGTCTGCGTTTCATTATGGATAAGTGAACTAGGGTTAGACAAAAGTGAGAAGTGAGTGATATATAAGATAAGAGGTGTGGTTTTGTTTTATCTTTAGTGACCGCAAAAGAAAAGATAGAGGCGTGAGTATATGTGTTTAGGTTTAGGGTTGTATATGTGAGAGTGAGTTTTATATTGTGAGTAAGCTTTAGGGTTATATCAAAGTTAAGTTGAACTTGGGCTTTAATTTTTATCATCTACCAAAAGTTAGAGTAGTTGGGCCTGAATTGTGTTATAACGAAAATGATCAAAGTGGGCTGAAATTTTTTTTGTTGTGTTTTATTCACACTCGGGCTGGTAGTTTTCCAACAGGACGATTTTTTTTCTTATTACTAAAGTTTGGACCAACTTTTTAAATAATAATTGTTGTGGTATAATACAAATGGTATGAATTTTTTTGTTGATAAATTTTGGTTTACGGTGTTTGATTGCGGTTTGATAATTCAAGCGTGATTATAATTTTGGGTTAAATTTTTGAGTTTATTTTTGGTTTACGTTTTTAATTGATCTTAAACATTTTTTTAGTAGAAACATTTTTTTATAAGTAGTGTTGTTCATAATAATAATAATAATAATAATAAAATTTAATTATTGTTAAAATTTTGTGTTAGATATTTTTTTAGTGATAATCTTTTTTAGTCTACGGATTTTTTTTGTGAATTAAATAGTTTTAGTTTACGGTTTTAGTTAAAAAAAACGTTTGCGAGATATTAGTTTGTCGTGATTAATTGTGCGCGCGTTTATCGGGTTGATCATTAGAATTTTTGTGGGTTTTTAGAATCGAGTTGGGTGAGCTAGAGTTAATTAATCGAGTGTATCAGATTCGTTCATCATGTATCAAGATAGTTGGGACAAGATGATTCACACACAGTGTAACGCACGGTACGAAAAACTTGAGAAAGAAACACAAATTAAAATTTCAAATCTAGAAGAATGTGTGCGAATAAAGGATCGTCAACATATTATTAGAGCTAATGATGATTTTATAATATTTGAAAATCTTCGAGCGCAAGTTAAGGAACTTCAGAGTGAAAATGAACATTTAAAGTCAAAAGTCGTTGATTGTACAATGTGTCAAAATCTTCAAGTGCAAGTTGAGGAACTTAAGAGTGTAAATGAAAGTTTGAATTTATCAGTTGAAGAGCTATCTAAGGCACGTGAACTTACGAAAGCAACTTTGAGAGAAAGAGATGAAATGGTTTTTGCTCAGTGTGAGAAAATAAGATTGTTGGAAGAACAATCTGAGCCATTTTATGAGGTACAATCTGAGTTTGATTTAGAAAAAGTTCATGACACTCAAGATAACTCAGAAAAAGATTTGATTTTGAGTTTGCAAACACAATTAAAAGAAACTGCTGAATTGGTTGTACATTTTTCAGATGAAAAATATTTTGCGTTAAAAGAAATTGAGAGCTTAAAAGATGAAATAAAAAGTTTGCAAATTGAAAATCAAGATCTAAAATCTAGAGAATTTGAGTTGAATAATCTTGAAAAAGTGTACGAGACTAAAGAATCTGTGTTGTTAAAAGATATTGATCAAATGAAATCTCAAGTTTCGGAACTTGTGGAGAAACTTAAGATTTCAGCTCAAGAGATGAAACAACAAATCGTTATGTTTGAAGAAGATAAACGAATGTTTTTAGCTAAAAATGAATTTCTTGAAAAAATGTCTTCTTCGATGCAAAAAGAGTATAATGATTTGTTGGCTTCAAATGATGTTTTAAAACATAGACTTGAAACAAAGTTTAAGTTTTTAAAACAAGATACTTCTCTTGAGAAAATGATTGAAATGATCGAGAAAGAATATGAATCAAACGTTTCAAAGATTTCCATTACAAGTTCAACGATTGAGACTAAGAATTTGGAACTTGTAAAGGAAATGGAGGATAAAGTGAAACGTTTTGATGACGAGAAAAAGGTGTTTGAGAATAAGATTTCAAAGATGGAAAAGGTCTTAGCACAACGAGTCAAAGATTTTGATGATGTCAAAACAAAGCTTTCAAAAAGAACTGATAAATTTGAGACGTATTTTGCAAATCTTGAAAAAGAGAATGCTTTATTAAAATCGCAGTTGGCATCTCAAAATTACACTTCGTTGTAAAAAGAAAACAATGATTTGAGAACATCATATAATGTGTTGAAAGAAAAATATGAAACTTCTTGTGAAAAATTTGAAAAAGAGAACAATGATTTGAAAATGCATTACAAAAGATTGTTTGATTCAATAAAACAGAAAAAGATTGTTTCTCAGATTTTCACAAAATCAATTCCCAAAGTAACTGTTTCGGAAAAGCTTTACACGGGTAAATCTTCAAAACCGATTACGAAAAAGGTTTCTCAATTTACTACTTATTCTTTGCAAAAAGATAGGAAGTATTTGAAGAAACAACATTCATCAGAAACATTTATTTTTCAAACTCATGAGAAAAATGAAAGTTCAAAACAAATCTGGAAAAGAAAGGAGGAAAACATTTCCAAACGGTTTAAGTATTCAAGAAGTGAAATGTTTTCAATGCGTAAAAGAGATGATTCAGTTTTGAAAAAGGTGAAAGATGTAAGGTTTCCATTCATTTCAAAAAGAAAATTTCAAAATGGAACACCGGGTTTCAAATCTCATTGGAATTCAACTTCTATGCATCAAATCGACGCAACTTACATTTGGTTCTCCAAATATGGTCAACCCGTTAGCAACGTGCTTAAGTTGGTACCAAAAGTTGTTGTTTAATTTGATAGAAACTTCAAAATAAATGAAAAGAGTTTTAAATCACGTTGTTTCAAGAAGGTCTATTTCAAAATGGAAACCCACAGGGTTTCCAAATCTCAGTGGAATTCAACTTCTATGCATCAAATCGACGCAACTTACATTTGGTTCTCCAAATATGGTAAACCCGTTAGCAACGTGCTTAAGTTGGTACCAAAAGTTGTTGTTTAATTTGATAGAAACTTCAAAAAAATTTCTATTAGTTTAAGAAAATTAAAAAAAATTCAAAAAGATTTTCTTTTACAAAAAAAAATTCAGAAAATACAAAAAGATTTTCTTTTATAAAATTTTAGAAAATTCAAAAAGATTTTCTTTTACATAAAATTTCAGAAAATACAAAAAGATTTTTGGTTTCTATAATGGCTTTCATACAATGTCAGTATGAAACCCGCGCTTAATATAATGGCTTTCGTATAACTCAGTACGAAACCCGAACTTAAACTGATGGCTTTCGTATAATTCAGTACGAAACCCGAGCTTCATTTGATGGCTTGTATACATGTCAGTACATAACCCGTGCTTTAAAGAAAAAAAATGTTCGTTTCAGAGCATTTATCTTTGAAAAAGAAGAGAAGTCTTCTTTGACTTGAGTCATTGACAAATTTTCAAAATTTTTATGTGGTACTTAAAAGATAAAATCAATTTGTTTTAAAAGTCAATGATCTCAAGTTGATGAGTTACAATCGATTCGAATTTTAATATGTGGTACTTTCAAGATAAAATCAATTTTAAAAAATGTCTTCAAATCGATGTATTTTTTTGTAAAAAGTGTCTAAAGAAATAAAAGAACTCCCTTATAATGGTTTTAACGAAGATATGGTATTTTTCGAGGGGGAGTGTCCATATATGTTGAAAAGTTTTCGGAAAGAAACGGAAATGGAAAATTATTTTACATTTCACCTTCACATATCCGTATTTTTGCGTTTTTGGCTTCATGTTAAAAATGTTTCTCGGCATATGTTAAGGGGGAATGTCTTTATAATGATTGAAAACTTTTAAAGATCAAACTTTTCTTCTTCGTATGATGTTTGTGAGAATGATGAAAAACAGAAAGAGAGATTTGTGAGAGAAAAATAGAAAGAGAGAAATGAGAAATCGTATACTTGAAAAAATAAAAATATACGTCATGTGCTTCAAAAGCAAGAACAACACATGAAAAGAAAAAGATAAAAGTATGCAAGAAAAGAAATGCCACCGCATACGAAAACAGACAGAGTGATTGTTCTACATTCTCTTGATTTTATCAAAATCTCATGATATGATGTCAGATTTTCATTATGGTTTTTCACGGACATTCTTTCTAAATGAATTATCTTGGTGTATGTTGATTGAGTTGCACGGTGTGATCTAGTTACTCCCAAAATACTCTTATGATCTTCCAGAACCGGAATTGATCTACCCCGGAGTCTTCCTTCCAATTTAGGAAAGTTAGGTCTAGGTGATGGAGTTTGAGGTGCAAATCAACATGTTTCGAATGCCAAAAGGCCTTATAAGATAAAGCTTTGAATGAAAAAGAATGAACGAAAACATGATAAATATGTCAAAAGTGACAAGAATATGATGAAGAAGAATCGAATGATAAGCAATGAAAAGGTTGGAGTTGAAAAGTGAGAGGCTTATAAGAAAAGATGAAGGATGTTTCTCCTACATTATGATAGAAACCGGGTCAACTCATAATCTATTGGATTTCATTCGTTGATTTCTGGTATTGAAGTAGACATCATGGACCCAGTGATGCAAATGCACAACCCCTCCTAGCCACTCAAGTACTTCTCAAAAAGTATATGTTTCTTTCTCACGGAGTTTAAACGATACAATCTATTCGACTTCTCATTCTGAGAATGTTGGTATTGAATAAAGGACTTTTGCTCTAGTCCTTTGCTTTACTAAAAAGTGCACAAGAGTTAGTGCAATTTGATATTCAATGAAAATATCTTTAGGACACAACAGTACGTTTGTATTAAACATCAATAATACAAAATGGTACATAAGTATATGTCTTCGTGACATTTGCATGTCTTCGTGACATTGCCGGAACATTCTGGAGTGATACTATAAAATAGTATTCACAATGATCGAATGGAAATCCTACCAGTGCTAACGTCATGCCAACGCTGAACGTAGGTCACTATTTGAAAATGATTGCTTAATGATTCAAATTAGTGTTAACTAGTAATCTATGTGATCTAGTGGTTATGTGTTTCCCAGGGTAACACAACACTAAGTTCACGAGATCAATGCTTATTTGGATTTCATGATCATATTTCCGCATCCTTATCATCGAGATATTGATTTGATCATATTTTTCAAATATTTCATCAGAAATTTTCCCAAAACATGATCTGTGTGTATGAAAGAACTTCATGGTTAATGTGGAAGATGGTTCTTACTATGATAATTTTCCATTTCATCTTCTATAACATACAACAACAATATTTCTACCTTTCACAAGCATGACTACTTCAACGATTATTATAACATCAAAAGTTACCTTTCAACCTTCACGGGAATGATATCAATCAAGTTTGTTGGTTTGAGGAAGCTTATGGTTATTTTGGGGGAGTATGTTTGTTTATAAAAGGGAGAATGTTTGATTCTTAAAGAGAAAAGAAAAGATTTTGATTTCAATTTCATGGACTTCAAAGGATATTCTTCACCCGAAGCTTATTTGGAAGCTTATATGGTCATGATGCTCATGATGGATCATAATCATCATGAGGGGGAGAAAATATAAGCTTAGTATTTGCCTAATATGAGAGAGATAAGATATTCGTATATTTGGGGAGAAAATGTAAGGTCAATTTAAGTATATGAAAGGGGAGAAGATATAAGCAAGAATATATGTGCCAATATAACAATCCACAACTTCCCCAAAGGCCTAATATAACCTATCTCCATTCACTACTAATTCAAACAACAAATCCTCCTCATAACTAACTTAATCCCCTCGCCAATAAGATACAACTTTAATAATATCACTAGCTAACATAAAAAAAATCACTAGTTTACTTCCAACAATTCTATAAATACAATAATATTACAAGAACATAAATGATACATTTTAATCACTAAAAACTACTAGTTAAGTTTATAAAAATGATAACACAATCATATAGGTGATGTTTGTTTTGAAAGAAAATATACAAATGAAAATAAGGTGATCAAAGAATCAAAAGTGTAGATAAAAGATACTCACAAAGATGATGAACACAAATAAAACCCTAGGTTTTGATTATAACCCAACACTTATAAACCCTAGCTTAAACCTTAAAACCCAAACTTGCAATCACCCTAGAACACCTTAAAAATGAACATTGAGTACCCTTATATGATAGAAATATCAAGGAAATGGAAGACAAATAAACATTATAAGGTTGTTTTTGTGTCGTGGGTTTGAGAGGAGCAAAAGAGAGGTTTTTAAGTTTTCTTGCAAGTGATAAGTGAGAGTGAAGAAACTAGTTGCATGTATACTACTTATTTAGAAAATATCTTATGACAAGAACAACCTAACACTCAAAGAAGTAGGAGGCGTAGGGGGGCGTGGCTTGGTGTAAGGAAGTATAGGAGGGTGTTGCTTTGTGTAAGGAGGTGTAAGGTAGTAGTAGGGAGAGTTGGTAATTTATTTCAAACTAGCTAGTAATATCTTGTGTAGTATATATATCAGGTAGTATTTTGTATAAAAATTCCACTTGGGGCCTGTTTATATGAGCTTGAGGGGGAGAGAAATAATTAATTTTTGATAAAGTATAAATATTGTGGGTATTGATAAAGATAGTATGGTTTACATGCATGCATAAAGGCTAAAAATGCAAAACGTAAGCGTTTTACGTAAAGTATAAAAATAAAATATGAAAATTTATAAATTATCTTCGTAATCGTTATATAACACATTATTGACATAACTTATATTTTCTTATGCTGATTTATCGTTAATTGTTGAATTTTCAGTTTACGCGATTAACTATCGGTTATAATTAAAAAGTAAAAACGTTATAGGTTCAAAGTAAATAGTTTTGAGTATTTTGACGTATTTAGTGACATGAAAACGTTAGATGTCACAATACTCCCGTGGTTATAAATGAATTTCATACAAAAAATTTCAGTTTGTGTTGCATTCTGGTGGGTTATTGGTGAAGAGGTGCGGATACTTGTTCGAAATTGGTCTTCACGTTCCCACGTGAACTCTCGACCTCTTCTAGAGTTCCATCAAACCTTGACTATAGGAATGCGACTTTGCTTCATCCGCTTGACTTCTCGGTCATAATCTCCACGGGTTCTTCAATGAAATGCAGTTTGTCATCAATTTGGATCTATTACAGACTGAAATATGACTTGATTCATTAGACAAAAAACATCTTCAAATTGGACACGTGAAACATGCTATGAACCCTGCTTAATTGTTGAGGTAGTTTGAGTTTATAAGCAACGGTTCCAACTTTGCCTAGAATCTTAAATGGTCCAATATACCTCGTGTTTAGCTTTCCTCGTTTGCCAAAACGGATAACCCCTTTTCAAGGTGATAACTTCAACATGACTTTGTCGCAAGCTTGAAATTCTAAAGGCTTACGCCTCCTGTCGGCGTAACTCTTTTGATGATCACGAGTGGCTTGAATCCTGCTCTTGATTTGAATGATCTTCTTGGTAGTTTCATGAATGATTTCCGGACCAGTGAGTTGGCTATCTCCAACCTCGGCCCAACAGACATGTGATCGACACTTTCGACCATAAAGTGCCTCAAACGGTGCTGCCTTGATGCTAGTATGATAACTATCGTTGTACAAAAGGTTTATTAGCGGTAAATGCTTATCCCAACCATTACCAAAATCTATTACGCAAGCGCGTAACATATCTTCAAGAGTTTAAATGGTTCTCTCGATTTGTCCATCAGTATTTGGATGGTAAGCATTACTCATATCTAAACGAATACAACCTTCTGGAGCGACTGCCAGAAATGCGATGTAAATCTGCTATCACGGTCAAAGATGATAGAGATCGACACTCCATGCCTTCAGACCAATTCCTTCAAGTATAGTCTCGTCAGTCTCTCCATCGTATCATTTTTCTTCATCGGTATAAAGTAAGCAGACTTGGTAAGACGATCAATAATCACCCAAATGGTATCGTAACCACTTGATGTATTAGGTAGCTTTGTGATAAATCCATAGTGATTTTCTCCCACTTCCATTGGGGTATCTTAGGTTGTACCAACAAACCAGATGGTTTTTGGTATTCAGCTTTGACCTTCGAGCATGTCAAACACTTGCCAACGTGGGTGGCGATCTTATAATGGCTTTCGTATAACCAATACAATTTCTTCAAGTCATGGTACATCTTGTCGGATCTAGGGTGAATCGAATACTTAGACTTATGTGAGTCATGCATAATCAAATCCCTTAATCCTCCCAAACATGGTAACCAACTTCGTTTCTCAATACAAAGTGTCCCATCGGGACGGGTCTCAAAATCCTTGTTCATGCCACAAAAATTTTCTTCCTTGACATTTTCTTCTTTCATCGCCTCAGCTTGAGCGTTCAAAATCTGAACGGGAAGATTCATACCAATAGTCATGACTAAGGCTCGAACTTGTAATGGCTTAATCCATTCTTTTCTGCTTATAACATCTGCCACTACATTCGCCTTTCCCGGGTGATAACGAATTTCACAATCGTAATCGCCAAGCAACTCCAACCATCGATGTTGCCTCATGTTCAACTCAATCTGATCAAGGATATGTTGCAAGCTTTTATGATCGGTTAACACGGTACACTTCGTTTCATATAAGTAGTGCCTCTAAATCTTTAGAGCGAACACTACCGCTCCTAAATCCAAGTCATGAGTTGTTTAATTCTTCTCATGAATCTTGAGTTGACGTGATGCATAAGCAATTACCTTCTCCTTCTGCATCAGCACATCACCCAAACGTTTATGCGAAGCATCACAATAAACTACAAAGTTTTTAGTTCCTTTAGGTAAAGCCAAAATTGGCGCGCGACACAATTTCTGCTTCAGTATTGAAATGCTGCTTCTTCCTTACCTCCCCATTCAAACTTCACACTCTTCTGTGTCAGCTTGGTCATCGGCTTGGCGATCTTTGAGAAACCTTCAATAAATATTCGGTAGTAGCCGACAAGACCTAAAAATTGACGAATCTCCGTTGAAGTCTTAGGGAGATGCTTAATATTTTAAATTGTTCGATCTTGGCAGGATCCACGTAAATGCCTTGACTATCAATTACGTGAACGAGAAATATACTTTAGGGAATCACCAAATTTTACACTTCGAAAATTTGGCATACAACTCCTCATTCTTAAGCAACTCTAAAATTAACTTAAGGTGTTCTTCGTGCTCTTGCTTGTTCTTGGAGTATATTAAAATGTCGTCAATGAAAACAATCATGAACTTGTCCAAATATGGCTTGCACACCCGATTCATGAGATCCATAAATACGGCCGGTGCGTTGGTCAAACTAAATGGCATAACTTGAAATCGGAATGTCCATTACGAGTCCTAAATGCAGTATCTAGGTATATCTTCTTCACGAACTCTAGTTGTGGTAACCCTAATCACATCAATCTTTGAGTAGAACACTTGACCCTTGTCAGTTGGTCAAATAAATCCTCGATCCTTAGGAAGCGGATATCGGTTTCTTCACTGTTAGGTTATTCCGCTCTCTATAGTCGATACACATCTTAAATGATTCGTCCTTATTCTTGACAAACAAAACTAGAGCTCCCCAAGGTGAGGAACTCGGTCTTATGACTCCTTTGTTAGAAAGCTCTTGCAATTGGTCCAACAATTCCTTCATCTCTGATGGAGCTAATCTATAAGGCGCCTGTGCTATAGGTGCAGCACTAGGTACCAAGTCAATTTGAAACTCCGCTTTTCAGGTTGGCGGAACTCTAGGAAAGTCTTTAGGAAAGACTTCTGGGAAATCACACACAATTGGTACATCCTCAATTCGCTTCTCCTCCGACTTGTCTTTAGTTATCTTCTCAGTGATGTACGCCAAAAAGACATGACATCCTTTCTGTAAATAGTTTTGGGTCTTGGTACACGATATAATATTTAATTTGGACTCGCTTCTATTGTCACTCCTATCGCCTCAAACAATCAATACTTCATTGCCATAGGGGATACGAACAATCTTCTCGTCACAAACTATTAAGGTATGATACTTTGACAACCAATCTATACCAATAATAGCATCAAAACTACCAAGTTCTACGAGAATTAGGTTGATATTGAATGGGTGATTTAGTAAGTTTAAAGTGAAACCCCAAATTATGGTATCGACACCTATTATTTTTCCATCGGCTAATTCAATGTCATAACTATTGTCTAATGTAGACGAGGCGATATCAATTAAGGAGCTAAATGCAGTTGAAACAAAACTTCTATCGGCACCGGTATCAAATAAGATATAAGCATAATGGTTATTGAGGAGGAACATACCCGTAACGATGTTCGAATTCGGGTTAGCTTCACCGCCTCCCAAAGCATAAGCCCTTCCACGAGCTTCATCATTCCCAGTTGCATTTCCATGGTTTTTATTCTTTAGTTTTGGGCAATCACTCTTGTAGTGCCCTTGATTCCCACATTCAAAACACGTAACAGTTTTCTAAATTGCTCTCGAGGCTCTCTGATTATTAGCAGCAGCATGACTCTTACAATCTCGGGCCAAATGACCAACTCTTTTACAGTTTGGCACTTTGTTGTGCACGGCCATTGTGCTAAAATTTGCACTTGTTGCACAACGGTAGAGTTCCAGCCTACTCTCTCTTTTCACCAGGCCCAACAGTATAAGCCCTAGCCACATTCTGCCTCTTGTAAAGCGGTTGTTGAGCATGGTTGTTTCTTGGGTTGTTATCCATTCTCTTTTTATTGTCAGCTTGTCTAGCAACATAGACAAGAACCTTCTGGTCCATTAAACTCCTTGCTAACTCAATTGCTTCTTGAAGTATTTTTGGCTTAGATGCCATCACGCTCCCGTGAATACTGTCGGGAAGACCTCCAACATACCTCTCCACTTTATCAGTTTTATCAGGAACCATTCTTGAACATAATAAAACCAATTCTTGAAAGCGTTGAGTATAGCTCTCAATATCAGTACCTTTTACCATCAAGTTTTACAACTCGGTCTCTAGCTTCTTGATTTCACTCCTCGGACAGTAATCTTTAGTCATCATTATCATCAAAGTCTTCCATGACATCCCATATGCAGCATCGTGTCAAACAGTCCTAACATGGGAGTTCCACCATGTTAGTGCACCACCAAGTAATGTACAAGTAGCATACTTCACTTGGCATTCAATAGTGCAGTTACTGATATGGAACATAGATTCCATCTTTTCAAACCAATGGGCTAATCCTACAGCCCCTTCAGCTCCTTTAAAATTTAGTAATTAACAATTCAAGAACTCCTTATACGTGCACACACGAGCAGTGTGCGACGTCCTTCCACCACCGCTTCCTGAGTCATGGCTTCCATTTCCATCATCGTTTCCATTTCCACTGTTCTGATTCGCCTCATAATCTACCAACGCATCAGCCACACGTTAGGCTATCGGTTCCTCAATAGTGGCTACGCTCATTCCATTTTTCTTTGTTGCCATTTTCTAAATTCACATAAGAAATATAACACATTAGATTTCATCCAAAACATAATGACGACACGCAATAAGTACAATATATAAAGTGAGATCATGACACGCAGAGAATATAAAAATGAGATCAACCATGGCACCAATAAATTAACGTCATACATAGTAATATCGTAACCATACATAAATAGGTTAGAATACTTAATACATCATAGGAGTACAAAGTTTCATAACGAACCTACTAGCTGGGTTAAACCCAAATGCTTAGTAGGCAATACAAAATAGCTAAATAAATGACAATAATCTAACAACTACTGCCAGTGTCTGGTGGTTTATCCTGTCTCTCTAGCTCTCTGACGCGCCCTATGACCCTGATCACTCTGTCGCCGTCGTCCTGTCTTTGCATCTGCAGCTCTCTGATCCTATCCATAGCAAAACTCAAAGCATCACGAGCATATGCAGCCTCATGCTTTACAGTAATAACACTGGTACGGAGGTATCTTGCCTCTTGCTCTAGAGATGCCATGCGTGCTCGTAATACTGCCCTGTCATCCTATGCGTCCTGATGACGCACGTACATCTCATGGCTATCCTGCCTATAGCGGGTGCCGAGATCAGTAACTCTCTCATTGGTCTCCTATAAGGCGACCACAAGTTTATCTCTAGTACCTTAGGCCAAAGTAGACCCAGGTTGTCTCGCAATAGCAGCTGCGGAGCTCTTCCTAATCTTGAACCTAGGGGACGAAGAGGAAAGTCGAGCTCTCTTTTGAGGCGGCAGGTCGGCCTTGGGAATGGAATCTCTGTGGGTGGGTGATGATGGTAGTGGTGGTGATGGTATCCTGGGTAGGGGTGATGATAAGGGTGATAGTGGAGATGGTGATGGTGATGGAGGTGTAGGTGCAGCAAGCCACGCCTCAATGTGTGTATCAATGGATGGTTGTAAAGGTGTATGAGGGCGAACCGACTTCCGTGCCCTACGAAGTCGAGTCTGGGATAAAGGAATGATAGAATGGGAAGAAATGGGTGATGGTGGTGTAGGGGCGACCTCGTCCTCCTCGAAGGGCTCAGTCTCCTCTGATTGTGAGGCGAGATCTGCTATGGCTGGTGTAGAGGTGGCCGGAGCTGGGAGCTCCTCCTCCTCCTCCTCAAAGGGCTCCTCCTCGGGATCTTCCTGAGGGTCATCCTCAATCGGCTCGGAGTCTGCCGAGTAATCAGGTGATAAGGAGCGGGTGAAACAGGTGCTGGTAATGCATGAGCCTTTGTTGGCTCAAGGTCGTCATCTGCTAGTGGAGCATACTCAGGAGCGTAAGCTGGGGAAAGTGGTGCGTGCTCTGGAGACTGTGGAGCAGCCTCAAATCCCTCAGAGTCGGACCCGAGCATCAGGTGAATGCCCCAAGGTGATCCATCAATGCCTGACTCAGAGGTGTAGGCAACAGTAGAGTGGGATGAAGACATGATGCTATGACAACCAAGGGTTTATATAAGAATAATATATAAGACAAATGTAAAAATATACACAATAGAAGGTAAGCACATATATAAATCATGTAAGCAAATAGTGTGTATGCTCATGAAACAGTTTTATGTGATACAATGTTTATGAAAACGATTATAGTCTAGGTAAGACATGCAACCTAGTTCTCTATGACCTGACTTTGATACCATTTTGTAACACCCTCAAAATATGTGGCAGCGGAATGGTAACCGAGGGCGTTACTTCATAATACATAAGCACAAGATAGATAAAGAACGACCTCTATATGAGTCGTTTAAGATAACATTTGATTTCATTTCAGAGTTTAACAAAAGCACCATGTTATTAGAGTTCACTAATATGAAAACATAAAGATTTTAATACATAACCAAATGTTTAAAAGTAATGCAGTAAATCTTCCGTGTGACGAGACCACAAAATGCGACTCAAATAGGATGCACCAAAATACTATCCAGGTAGCATGCAGTTACTGACCTAAAAAAACATGCTTAAAAGTGTCAACATAAAGTTGGTGAGTTCATAAGTTTATGTAAGTATAAATGTTGGACCGCAAGATTTCAAAGTGTATGATAAATGTAACACATACAATATCACAAAATGTAATTACGATTTCACTAAGCTCATGACACTGAAGCTACAAAAATGTATGTGTGCAAATTAATGCAAATAATGTGCCCGGTAGATGTTCAACCCGCAACATCCAAAGTCCGATATGGTATACGTTCGTTAGTTCGGTCATCCGAAACTAGTAAGCGCTACTTACCCGAACGGGGATGTCAATCCTAAATAGATCTATTTAAAACACTCGCGCTTACACAAAGTAATTAACAGTTCATGATAGTGGGCATAGTGGGTTAACGCTACTTAGGAAAATCCGTAATTGTTTAAAAGAGTACTTGCGTCCAAATGTAAAACAAGTCATGTATCTCACCCTGAGATTTTTAAAATAGTGATAAATAAGTAAAGCGGGGCTATAAACTCACCGCTAGTGAAAAGTAATTGATTTTAGGAAATTCAACAAAGGGAAAGTCGTCACAATATGATCCGATATCAACCTATTTAATTATGAGGTCTATTTAGAATAATGCAAGCGAAAATATAATGATACGATGCACAAACTATTTTTAGAAAGTCAACATCACCCGCATATGCTTGTTTCATAATTTAGTTAGTCAAAATATGATTTCGCAAATTATAGGGTTTTTAATTTAGTTTCGACACTTAAACCGAGAGTTACTAATTTATCTTACTAATATATACCTTACGTCAATATAACCTTTCTATTTTTTTGTAAGACTCTAACGCTTAATTAATATTGTTCTTATAATGTTTCTAACGCGTCCTAATAATTTATAAGTAAGAATGCCCGGTGTAGTAACGCCGGCAACGGCGTTGGGTTGCGTTGGCCGACGTTACTACACCGCTGGCCGGCGTTACCTAACGCCGTTGCGTTGGGGTCGGTTTAAAAAAAATTCATTTTATCCCCCAAAACGGCTAATATATATTTTACCTATTCCCCCCAATTTTGAAAAGTTACCCTTTAGCCCCTAACGGCTAGTTAAAAAAAAATCACTTTTACCCCTAAACGCTAATTTAAAAAAAAAAAAAATTCATTGTACCCCCCCCCCCCCCCCCCCCATACAACTCACACTATTTACAACCGCAATACCAAATAAAATTTAACATACAAAATCATCCACTCTTCAAATACAAAAATATACCATCTTTTAGCCAACAAAAAAAAATGTCCGAATTTCCTAACAAAAAAAGTCTTACAATCTCCACACCTCAACGAGGGTTTTGGGACCAACCCTCCGGCACAATATATAGATACTACGACGAAGACTCCGAACAGTTTCAACAACACCAACAAGACACAACAAACTTTTTTCCGATGGCAACAATCACAAATCCTAAACCGTGAATTCCCAGATCTAATACTGCAACATGCTAAACTTTCAGAAATTTGAGGTTAATAATGTTTAAAATGAAGCTTCACTTCTGTAATCAATTCGCAAAAAAATAAGGCCCGCCGCAACGCGCGGAATATATGCTTGTTAGTACCTTAAAATGCAAGTGGCAATAGGCAAATAAGATTAGCATGATGCAAAATTAAGTAACATGTAAAACCACAAGCAGTAGGCACAAAAAATATTGTTCGAGTATTATTAAATTAATTCGATAACCCGATAAGATAAATAATTAAACCCTAACTCGGTTTTATAATGGGTCATCGGATTCGAATCAAACTAACCTAATACGTTTTTTAAACCCAATTAAACCCGACCCTATAAGTTTTATCAAGTCGTGTTCAGATTGGGTAACCTGACCTT
Organism: Tanacetum coccineum; assembly: GCA_026074375.1. Classification (NCBI taxonomy): domain Eukaryota; kingdom Viridiplantae; phylum Streptophyta; class Magnoliopsida; order Asterales; family Asteraceae; genus Tanacetum; species Tanacetum coccineum. The sequence continues at coordinate 5,777 of BQNB010103487.1, read as the reverse complement.
ATTGACACCCTGATTTCAATACCTAAAGGAAACAATCTTTAAGGTGCAAGGTGCACAAGCGGGAAAGAGAAAGGGAATGCTTCTTTTTAAGCGGGAAATAAAGAAATCACACACCATGCATTTCGGGAAAAACAAATTATTTCACCCACGGGACTCTACTCCCGCATGTAAACACACAATACCAAGGAGAGATAAATATTAATTTTATTATAAATATATTTGTTGTGAGTGTGTGTTTGTGTTTTGTGCGTATTTTTAAATAATAAAAAGTATAAAAAAATTAATAGAAGAGAAAGAGGGTGCTGCAAATCTGCAATGGTTGAAGGAAAGTTGAAGGAAAAAAAATAAAGAGAGTGTTTTTAGATTATGTGGAGCTGACGTGACGAGGGAAAACCCTCAACCACACCCTCCACTCTTATGTTATAAACCTTCTTTGCACGGCTACTTTTAACTTTACATGTGTCTCTATGTACCTATTTATGAATTAAAGACTTGGGGTCCATTTGGTTTGTTAAAAGATTTGGATTAGGATTAAGATTTGAATTTGAGTTTGATGTAAGTTTTAAGAAAAAAAAAGTAAGAGTGAGAAAAAATATAAATGATATAATATTATTATTTTAAACATATATAAAAAAAGAATAATTAAATTTATTATTATAAAATAAATTATAAATAAAAATGTGTGATTGAAATTAAATAAGGACCCACCATTTTGGAAGAAGACAAAAATATGACTGATTTTTTTAATCCTGAGTATTTCAACTGGAATTGAGTATGGTAAAATATTTGACATTAAAGCCAATGCTGTGGGCTCATTATTTTTACCAAACAAAAGATTTGACTCAAAATCTAATTTTTTAGGCTGAGTACCTCAAAGCAAACACGCCCTTAGTTTAAATTGAGTATTATACTATTGGGTCAATTCCATATTTCCCCAATAAAAACATCAAAATTTCATATTTTCTCAAATGTGCATCAAAATCATTGTACATCATGTATTATTCACTTGTAAGTTGGGTAAATATGATATTTTAATGTTTAGATTGGGTAAATATAGAATTATCCCTAACTATTATCCGTGATTTACATTTCATGTCCTATGCTTCAAATAAGTTACGATCTCTTATAACATTTACAATCTTTGGTATTCAGATCGTGCTTCCACTAACTTTATTTTTTATTGTCAAAAACATATAAAATATATTTTCTATATTACCCATGGTAAGTGGGCCTTAAGTATTAGTCCAATTAACTAGCTTGTTGGGCTGTTGGCATGAATGTAAGAATGTTTATTGAGCTTACAGCCTTACATCTTTACGTGAGTCGTGAGATCTTTTTTTTTCTTCTTACTTTCGTAATGTTGTTCTTCAAGCACTGAATTAAAGCATCACAAATTCACAATGGAAACCAGCATATATGATAATTTCTTATGAGAAATAAACAAACTAAATATCTAAGAATTACTGAAAGGGTGACTTAGTGGCACAAAAACTTGCGGCTATAATCAAGGACGGAACTAGGACTAAATATGACCAAGTGCACGAATGTTTTTTTAACCGTAACACTATAAACACATTTCGATGGACCGGATGCATTTTGATTAAATCGATGTTTTTTTCAAAAATTAACACTACATCAAAAAAATTCATAAGTGTCCCGAGACCCCACGAGTCACCCTGGTTCCGTCCCGACTATAACCACTAAAATGTGAGAGTCTTCAAGTTCAAATCTCACGTGCGCAAAATACCTGGAAGCGACCGCGCTAAGCTTCTAACAACATATTGTTGGATTATGACCATATATGATTAATATATGTCCGGAAATATTCCCGAGCCTAAGGGGACGCACACGTTTATATGT
>BQNB010103486.1:0-20754 GCA_026074375.1 Tanacetum coccineum | reverse complement strand
TTTTAACTATGCTAGGTTGTAGGCTCATTTAAACTCAGCCATAAAACTTATACACATAACTTTATATTTATATAAAAAAGGGCTCATAAAATAAATAAATAATTATATTTATATACATATACTCATAGCGGTGTGAAACGACGCTGTTTTTGCGTCACACGTGGAACATACAAGAAGTAGGTAATATAAAAAAACACCCGCGAAAAGATCTTCGAATTGCGAACAAAATAAGCTTAATATTGCAATGCTTCTGACATACGTACGATTTCATAGAAAATGTTGAAGTTTAATATTATGTAATTGTTAAAAAAATGGTTAGTAAAATAAAAAACCTGTGTTTCATACAAGTCAGTCTTGCCGCACCGCGCGGACATATTTCCACTCAATATTCATTTGAAATAGATTCGCAAAAAATTATGCCCCGCGGCAACGCACGGGCTATGTAATCAAATCGCACAAAAACAAGCCCGCCGCAACGCGCGGATGTTTCAGCTCTTACGCAATCAAAAACCGCCCTACGCTAAGTGATTTTTTTTTAATTTAAAATAAAAAATTAACGTCCCGCAGCAACGCGCGGCCAATCATGCTTGTTAAAGCTAATGGATAGGTGTGCATGAGGTTATGACAAGAAAAAAGACCGCCTAAAATATCCGAACATTAAGTTGAAAAAAGAGGTTCAAATTACAAAAGAGTTGAAAAAACTATAAAAAAAGAACGTAAAATGTGTTGGAATCAACAAACGATAATCAAAGACGAAGAACAAGAGAAAAACAAGAATCGATAAATTTGCGAAAGCTTTTCTTTATTACTAAACAAAATTCGAAGATACAAAGTTCTCAACTTGTGAATCCCTATTTATAAGCAAAAACAAATCGACCTATCTATTTATACCGACTTAAGATAATAGTTTCCTAATACTAAGATACCAAAAATACCAAACGACCCTTATAAGTTCTAATCGCATTCATAACAATCTCCACCGTGATTGAAACTCCTAAAGATCACCAAATGTTTCAAATCAAATTCAAACTTTCAAACGCTAGAGAAACAGCCTAATTCAAACAAACGATCACATTCGAAAACGGTCCAAAACATATCTATCCAAAAGAAATGTTGATGACTTTAAAAACGAATAACCAAACGTCAACTATTTAGAGCAAATCACATTCTGAACCCGAGTAGCACGAGTCGTCTTTTGCATTGAATGAAGAGCGATGTGTGACAGAATTTTATTGTTTGCATAAAATGATGTACAACATGCATAAAAATTTGTATTATTTAAAAAATTGCATTCAATGAAGAGAAATAGATTTTTGCTTTATATGTAGTATAAATGCTACAATATGCATAAATAGTTGTATTATTTAATTTTTTTTGCATTTAATGAGGAGAGAGATGTGTGTCATAAATCATTTATTCTTTTGTTGTTTGTATCAAAAGTTGTACAATAGATATAAATAGTTGTATTACTTAATTTTTAGCATTCAATGAGGAGAAAATGTCTAATTTGCTTTATATATATAATATAGATATATATTTTTTTGTCTTTATGTTCTCCAACCGGTCGGTTATCGTAACCGATAAACATAGCCTAATGACAAATTGTTTGTATCAGCAAAGGACGACTATTTTTGTAGTGTTTGTGTAGTTCAATCAATGTTATTCTCATACGAAGTATTTGTTTAAATTTTGTTATAGGATTCAAATTCCATTTTTTAAATGTAGATATTTTTCGTGTCGTTTCAATTCTTTTAACTCCTGCTATTTCTATATCACTTGCAACATCGTCATGGAATGCTTTTCGAAATTTATTTTTAACGATATGATCAAAAAACGTATATAGTCGTACCACCAAATAAGTGCATTATCGAGAATACCTACCCCGCAAATAACAATGGGTTCGTACGTGAACGAACATGTGTAGAAACATACAACGATAAGAAATGATGTACACGACAAGAAAAAGAATACCACTTATGAATAAAACAAGAGGTGTTAACACGAATAAACATATACTACTACATACTTAGATATTGTGTGAGTTTCTGATGAGTTCAAATATATATAAATTTAAGTTATATTGTAATTCATCGAGGAAAAAACGACATTACCAATGTAAAGTGCTATAATAACTTTTGATGAAAAAAAAAATACGCATGGGAAACTCTGGATAAAAGAGAGTAATACAGTACAGCAGCGGCAGTAATTGATAAAGGAGTATTAAATGTAAAAAACACAAGGCTACGTTCAATCTTGTTTTCTCCTCACACCTATCTTTCCTTTCTCACTTCACCAGCACCCTTCCTCAGCATTGTTCACTATCTTTGTCACAGTACTCATATCTTTGTTTTAACACTACTAGTCTTATTTTATATTTGTGGGTCAAACAAATGGTTTGTGTCAAAAATGATTTCTTTGTCAAAAAATCCAAACCAGTTAGATTTGGGTCAGATTTATCACACTTTTTGGTTTTGAGTTCAATTTTATGTTTCTTTTACTAACAAATACTAGTAGTATGGGTCAAAATAATGGTTTGAGTGTCAAACAAACTGGGTGGGTTTTACTTGTTTGGTTGTTTTGCAGAGTCAAAACCATCATTTATCATTATTAAAAACACGATTATACTTACAACTTCAAAAGTTCAATTCTTAAAAACATACCAAACAATTACTGCAAGTAACTAACTATCAATTATGAATTATACATTTAGACTTCACAAACAACCGAAAACCTTTACTCAACATTATACCAACCACCCAAAGCATTCTCACATACTAATCTCTCCCTTGTGGGTGTGATACAGTGCCAAGTCCTTTCACAGTCCTTTCACAATGCTGTTATAGTTGATACCCTCTAGCAGCTTAGGCACCATTTTGACCAAATCAAAGCACTAGATACCGTCACCGTCTCTTTTTACATCACAAAACTTTACGAAACACTTAGATGCTATGACATGGAAATGTGTCAATCTTTGTGAGTTCTTAGTCAATTTCTGATGATGGATTGTCACTCTTCTCCACGTGCGCAAATTGTTATCGAGTTTATGTACTTGTGCCTTCTGTTTATGCAATAGTAAGAACATGATGGTTGGCAACGACTCTTCAAACAGTTATTTATATTCCAGGTTGGTGATTTATCATCAAAAACAATCTATTTGTAAATAGATTTTGTCAGCCACCATCTCATTATGTATTAAGGGATATAAAGATATCTTGCAAACTCCTGTTTTCTTTGCAGTAACCAAACGGCCCGCGGCCCTTGAAACTCAGTAACAATTGCTCACGTGGAAGGAAGTGTGACATCATCATCAGATAATTGGGATTAGAACTGACAAATGATGACACCATTTTCATTCATTAGCATCTATGGGTTTTCGGAAAGTTTGTTGATGTTTATAGATAGAAAACATGAGGTATTTTATCTCTTGTGCTTTGTTTGGTCGATATGGTGCTAAGGTGCAAGGGGTATCAAATTATTAACAGCACTTGTGAAAGCACTATGAAGGACTGGTATTGTATCACACCCACAAGGAAGAGGATTAGTTTGTGAGAATGCTTATGGAGTGTGTTGGTATAATGTGAGTTAAAGGTTTTTGGTACTTGATGGTTTGTGAAGTTTAAAGGTATAATTCATAATTGATAGTTAGTTACTTGCAGCAATTGTTTGGCATATTCTTAAGAATCGAACTTTTGAAGTTGTAAGTTGAATCATGTTTTGAATAAATGATAAATGATGGTTTTGACTCTGCAAAAAATAACCAAACAAGTATGACCACCCTGTTTGTTTGACACTCCGGACCATTATTTTGACCCATACTAGTGTTTGTTAGTAAAAAAACATAAAATTGGACCCAGAACCAAAAAGTGTGATCACAGGGATGATTTTTGCAGTTTACTCTTTATCATTTTACAACTTCAAAAGTTCAATTCTTAAAAACATACCAAACAATTACTGCAAGTAACTATCAATTATGAATTATACCTTTAGACTTCACAAACCATTAAGCAGCCCAAAACCTTTACTCAACATTATACCAACCACCCAAAGCATTCTCACATACCAATCTCTCCCTTGTGGGTGTGATACAATACCAGTCCTTTCACAATGCTGTTATAGTTGATACCCTCTAGCAGCTTAGGCACCATTTTGACCAAATCAAAGCACTAGATACCGTCACCGTCTTTCTTCTTAAACATCACAAACTTTCCGAGAAACACTATAGATGCTATGAATGAAAATGGTGTCAATCCTTTGTGAGTTCTAGTCCAATTATCTTGATGATGGATTGTCACCACTTCCTCCCACGTGCGCAAATTGTTATCGAGTTTAAGTACCTTGTGCCTTGATTACTGCAATAGAAGAACATGAGTTGGCAACGATCTTCAAACAGATATCTTATATTCCCAGTTTGGTGATTTATCATCAACCAATCTTATCTTGGTAAATAGACTTTTGTCAGCACACCACTCTCCATTATGTATTAGGGATATAAGATATCTTGCAAACTCCCTGTTCTTCTATTGCAGTAACCAAGGCCCGAGGGCCCTTAAACTCGATAACAATCTGCTCACGTGGGAGGAAGTGGTGACAATCTATCATCAAGATAATTGGATTAGAACTGACAAAGGATTGACACCATTTCCATTCATAGCATCTACGGTGTTTCTCGGAAAGTTTGTGATGTTTAAGAAGAAACACAGTGACGGTATTTTGTGCTTTGATTTGGTCAATATGGTGCCTAAGGTGCTAGAGGGTATCAACTATAACAGCACTGTGAAAGCACTATGAAAGGACTGGTATTGTATCACACCCACAAGGGAGAGATTAGTATGTGAGAATGCTTTGGGTGGTTGGTATAATGCTGAGTAAAGGTTTTCGGCTACTTGATGGTTTGTGAAGTTTAAAGGTATAATTCATAATTGATAGTTAGTTACTTGCAGTAATTGTTTGGCATATTCTTAAGAATCGAACTTTTGAAGTTGTAAGTTGAATCATGTTTTGAATAAATGATAAATGATGGTTTTGACTCTGCAAAAAATAACCAAACAAGTATGACCACCCTGTTTGTTTGACACTCCGGACCATTATTTTGACCCATACTAGTGTTTGTTAGTAAAAAAACATAAAATTGGACCCAGAACCAAAAAGTGTGATAAATCTAACCCAGATCTAATTGGTTTGGATCTTTTTGACAAACAAATCATTTTTGACACAAACCATTTGTTTGACCCACAAATATAAAGTCAACACTATAAGACTAGTAGTGTTAAAACAAAGATATGAGTACTTGACAAAGATGAGGACCATGGCTGAGGGAAGGGTGTTGCTGATGATGAGGAATGGGAAAAGAGTAGGTGTGAGGAGAAAACAAGAACGGTTTTTGGTGAAGTAACACTATAAGATCATTTCTTTGTGATTGTCTTATAAGCAAGCTAATAGATTACACGTTGATATTCAATAATTTATCAAACATCAACAATCATACAAATTGCGATATCAAACAACATACAAAATGGTTAACACTAAAGTCTGGATCTGTTTTTTCGCATTACTAATGATGCTCGGTGAGTGATTTTGTAAAGTATCTTATGAAGTCAAAAAGTGTCGTACATAAGGAATAAGTCAAGAAACTATCTTTGCATGTAATCTTTTTCATTTCTATATAAAAATTACGATTTTTATCGAAATTGAATTAAAAAAAGCCTCCACGCATCACGTTTTATCGCGTCTTATCACGTTTTTTCACTCCTCATCTCACGCAAAGCCTTTAGCCCAAGCCTTGGTCTATTGCGTGGCGTGGAGGTCACGCCTCGTGCCTTTGCGCCGCCATGACGCGCCTTTTAAAACCATGCCAAACACCCTCATAAATGTTATCTTTAACAAACATCGACAAATAACTATAGTAAAATTCATTATAGTTGCAAAATTTTATCAACATCCACCATCATCGGCAACCCACGCCATCACCCGAAATCCCACTTATCTTTTTTCCGTTTTAAGTTTAATAGGAGAAATGTTATCTGGTTGTCGTTTAGGGTTATGGTAATTAATTGGTGCAATTTTTGTATCCGGAAGGTGATTCTATATGGATTAAGGTGAAAATCATGGGAAGTATTATACACCACAATTTGGTCAAAATCTTATAATATGTCCTCTTGATCTCTAGCTTATTAGGATCACCATCATGACTACGATGCCTAGTAAAATAAGTTAACTATACTAGCCCTGTAAATTTTAATTCACCTCATTTTTTTCTTTATTCATTTGATGGAGTGAAATACTGCTTTTAGATGTAAAGTGAGGTTTTTGATTTCATTGGAAAACCACAAATATTGCTTTTATAGTTTTAGGTTTCGAATTTAAATTTTTAGAAAAAAGTTCTGGAAAATCAAGGTTTGTGTTCATGAGTGTTCTTAAGTTTGGACAAAAAAATATAAATTGAAGAGGAAATTACTGTAAATGGGAAAGATGACGAGATTATTTTTGTTATTTTAATGTTTAAATAATTCCTTAATCCTTATTAACAAGTATCCCTGTTCAAAGTTCTAATAAATTAATATTACGATATCAGGTTCATAACAACCACTACCGCTAATAGATGGGTGTACATCAGGTTGAGACAAGGAATAAGGCTGCCTAAGATCCGAACGTTAACTTAAATAAAAGTTCATATTACAATATAGTAGAAAAACTAGATAAAAAACAACGGTAAAATGCAAGGATAGTTATGCATTTTTTCCATTATCTAATTTCACGTGAACTTGTTCTTTCTATATCTTACTTGCTCTCATGGGAATACATATGCACCGGAAGATTAAAACAGAATGGCTTTTGCGAAGAATGACTTTCGCCAGCTTCCAGCTTCTCTGTTAACTAATCCTGAAATTAGGAAAAATATCGTATCAGATTCTTTTTTTCCCAATGCACTAGCATTAATGCCATCTCTCTATAACTAACTCATCTTTAAACATGCTCCACCATAACATTGTTTGATGAAAGTTGACTAATAATCAATCTCATGTACGGAGTAATAATTGGATTCAGATCCGGCAGATAATAGGTGAATCTAGATATTAAAAAAAGAAGAAAATAAACACAGATCTCTCTGGATTAGAACATGTCCTAAACAATTTGAGCTATGAGCCTATGATTCTATACAGCACAAGATTATAATAAAAATCTGTGTATAATATCTCAAAACCAGATTCAGTAGTGAGCACTCATTGTTGAACCATTTTCGACATTGATGGTTCCGCTAATTCCGTTAGGGATTATTGACTTTCTAAATCGCTAGATTTTTCCTTTCACTACGGAATACTATCATTCTAGTGAAGATATAAATAAGGAGGAAAAACCCACACATGAATAGGCAATTTTAGGGATATCATACTTTTTCCTTCATACCACTCACTCGGGAGCTGAAGTTACTAGAACTGTACACAAATGTTTGAGCTATAATTACCAGATACAAGATATGGATTAAAACAATCATACGTAAACATTTTTTTTTTGTCAACACAGTGAGAATGTCACACCGAAGGGTGCAGGATTCCTCCCTAACCAAGTGGGAGGCAAAAGGGGCACGTGAAGTTCAAGAAGAGGTAGACCTAGAATACAACCTGTGATTTTGGTAAACATTGTGTATATTGGTATGTGGGCATAATTAAGCAGTACATTTACAATTACGTACCACAAATTAGATTGTTGGTTGAGCATGAGGTTTACAACCGCCAAATGAATATTGTTTTGTGTTCCGTTTAATCTAATCCTAAACAAAAAAGTGGCTACCCAAAACTAAAAGAAGATTTATGATATCACCATTGTTTATGTCAGTCCCGATCATTTGATGCATCGGTATTACTAAATACCTCCCGTCTTGAGCCATCGGATAACCCTAAATCGGGGTGACGATGAAAATCCAAAACTTCTGAAAAAGACAAAACGGTACCCCATGTTCCTCGTGTCAAACTCTCTTACAAAGATTTCACTTGAAATAAGGTATTAAACTCGGTGGTTAATAACACCTGTTTGAGTTACTTTGGTCACATCCAAATCAGGTATATGGTAGTCGTCTATCTTGTGTTACCCCCCTCCCCCCCCCCCACCCCCCCCCCCCCCCCCCCCCCCCCCCCCCCCCCCCCACCCCCCCCCCCCCCCACCCCCCCCCCCCCCCCCCCCCCCCCCCCCCCCCCCCCCCCCACCCCCCCCCTACACCGAATCGGCGATCCAATAATTTGCAAATCGGCGATCCAACAGTTAACAAATCGGTGATTTATAGGCCTCGAAAACGCGTTTGATGGCTATGTATTACACAGTAATGAGATATGAAAGGGTTTTCTGGTTATATGTGTGAATTAGGGAAATTGGTGATATGGGTTTTGATTGGATGGTGATTTAAGATGTGGGTTAGCTGTTTCTTGGACTGAAATTGATGGAAAATGGATATGGAAAATGGGCACACAGTGAAGGTGAAAGTGTGTGTGTTTTTTAGTTTGAGTTTGAACCAGATCTGTTGTGTTTATTAGAGTGTGTTGCAGTGTTGTTTTGTTTGTGGGACTTGTGTTGTGCTTACTAGGATGATATAAAGTTTTATAAAGACTTGACTTTTGTTTGTGACTTTTGTCTAAGAGTTAGGATTAAACTTAAGATGTGATGTTTCAGAAAGGGTATAAATATATATGAAACTAAACAATATTATTACATTGCAAGTTTTTTTATAAGTTATGACTTGTAAATGTATAAATATATATGAAACTAAACAATATTATTATGCACGCCGTACCAAAGTATTTGGTACACCGAACCGAAATATATGGTACACCGGACCGAAGCGAACCGGAATGAGCCTACCCCCCGTCGTACCGGATTTTTAGAAATAGCGAACCGCGATCCCGTACCGAAGCGATCCCCGTTCCATGTGACTATGCGGTACCCCATGTTCCTCGTGTCAAACTCTCTTACAAAGATTTCACTTGAAATAAGGTATTAAACTCGGTGGTTAATAACACCTGTTTGAGTTACTTTGGTCACATCCAAATCAGGTATATGGTAGTCGTCTATCTTGTTGATATATATGTGTAGTGAGTTAGTGTGTGCATGTGTTTCGAGATGAAATTTGATTAATGTTACTTTTTTCTGTGTTGTCCTGACAACAAAGACGGATTTAGAAATAGACTGAACTAGTCTAACCACCTAGTGTTTAGACCATTTTTTTCTTGGCCGAGCCCAACATTTCAAAATTGGGCTAAATTCTAAGTGGTTGAACTAGTCTCGTGTATTTCCATATTGGTGTTCTTCGTCTTCTTCCCTCGGGACGACGACAAAAAAAAACAAAGAAGGTTTACTCAAATATCATTTCAAATACACATACATACACACACTAACTCACTTAAAACTCATACATATCAAATAGATAGAAGGCTACATTTTACAAGACGAACTTATGAAAAATGTCAATTTTGAATGAAATTTGTCTAAAGCAACTCAAATGAGAGTTATCAAACACCCAAGGTCAATAACTTCATTTCAAGTGAAATCTTCGCATCCGTATATACAATGAGAGACAAAATTATCTTATGGTTTTATTTCACGTATTAAGGATCATCACCATCACCCCCAAATTGGAGTTATTCAAGGGTATGAGCTAAAGATGGGAGTCATATGATGATACCACCGCAGGGAAGAACAAAAAAATGGTGATGTCATAAGTTTCGTTGTGTTTTAGGTAATCACCTTCTATTTAGGATAGATTAATTGGAATAGAGCAATGTTTTGTTGTTGTTGTTGTTGTAAACCTTTTAAATCGTTGTAACCCAAATAGCTTTATAAAAGCATTTCCACTTTGACACTAGGCATCATGTTAACTTCATACCCGCCCCATACTTGGGGTACATAATAGTATACGTGTAGCTTAACCACACCCACATGACACATCCCACGATATATAACATTCAACTTCATAAATCAAGAAACCGGGAAATTCTAGGCAACTTATGTTCTAAACGATTAGCATTTTCACACAATCTAAATCACTTTCAATAATCTTGTTTTTCTAGGATTTTATCTACGGTGTTATCATTCCACGAGACCTCTTAGTTTACCATAATCACGTGACACCTAATTTCCTTTGTCCAACTCTTTTCGGACATTAAGTATACGAATGGGCAATATTAACGTTCCGAAATTCTCACGCGGGTGAACACAAAATAACTTGCCTACAAAACCCAATTGCCATATTTATGTTCATGTATTATTTCAACACATTGAAACCATCCAAAAATACGATAAAATAAAGCGAAATGTAGAGAAAGTAGCGACACCGACCTGACGACCTAATCGGCTACTAATCCTCAGCTGAAATATGTCGATCATCAACCTTAAGATCATCTACAGTTCCAAACTTCTCCTTAAACTTATCTTGCCTTTGTAACCACATCATATGCCCCTATAACATTTATATAAATTTACATCATTTTATTATTTTATATAAAATAAATAAATAAAAGGGATTTGAGTTATATACTTCAACGATTGAAATGAATACCTGTAAAGCAGCAGCCCATCCAATTAAAAATGACGCAAACCAGAATTTCTTGTCGTATATTAACTTTTTTACATCAAAATTACGCATTTTTTTTATATCCCCAATTGTAAATCCTAAACCCTAATTTTGTTTTTATTTAAGAAACATTTGTGTCTGATCTTTCATTCGAATAAGTTATGTCAAAAATTAGTCCCTGATATTTTCATCTTCTTTATTTCTACCCTCCACGTTTTTCTAGTTGATCTAATTTGTCGAAAAGAGCCGAGCTTCAACGAGCTCGAGTTGAGTCTTGTTGGAGGCTCACTTTATAAAATAATTCGAACCTAAGCTTTATACTATAGGCTCGATTTGGGTCACGAGCCGAAAATTTTGAAACAAGCATTAGAAAAGCGAGCTTAAAAAATTTAAATAAAAGAGCTCAAGTTTGTTGTACTTAACAAGCCAAGCTCGAGTCAAGCTATATTTCGTTTAGGCTGATCATTGAACAGAGCTCGACCCTGAAAATATGTGACGAGCCAAGCTCGTGCCAAAAGCATACGCTTGATACGATCATGGGACCGAGCATTATCAACAAGGGCGGAGCTATGTTAGGACTAGAGGGGGTTGTGGTCCGGCAGAATTTGTCATCTTTACACTATTAACCCTTATATTTAAGTGCACTTTATATTATAAACCTTAAACTTTATTAAATAACCATGGTTTGGTCCTTTTAAATTTCAAAAATTATATCTTGGCCTCTTAGTAAAATCTTTCAGGCTACGCCATTGCTTATCGATATACAGTAACCAGCCTGAGCTTAGCTCGAGCTCGAGCTATGACTGGCTCGGACTCGGCCCAACTTGTTTATGCCCCTATGTATGAATATTGGGGAAACTCGTACTACAAATATACATGTATTATAAAAAGTTTGCGCTACAACGTTTTTTACTGGACATTTCGCAGCTGCTCCCATTTTGTCTCCGTCACTGATGAAAACATGTATGATTTTTAACATTGGATCAATGGCTAGTTGCGACTAAGACTATTAAGGTTAAGAAATGACAGCATATGATTGAATGTATAACTCGAGAGCATATGCAACTTCTGTGACATAGAGTCAAGGTGAACGCACGTTTTCTTACGTATATTGAACAAACATGTACCTACCGAAAAATAAGGTGCTTTCTCATAATAATCTTATTCTTCAGAAAAACCTTTTTTTTTTATAATCTTCGGTTTGATCTTCTTTAGCCTCACAAGTCTGCTTAATAAGCATTTAGTGATGAATTTTAGTAAGCCTATCAATACATTGTGCTCTTTAGAGTTGAGATCATTAACTCCTTGGTGGCTTATACCCATTTTATGTTACCTTGTCCTTTCACACATGTCAAGCTGTCTGGATGCAAAGATTTTTTTTGGAGTTTCATTAAACAAACAAAACAATGTATTGAAGCTTCAGTCTAGACCATCTTTGATGACCTTTTAGACCAGACAAAGGATGATGCATTGCCGATCTTTTCATATCAATGACTTAGAATATCCAATCTAATGCAAGACCAGACCCTTATTTGTAAGAGTTAAGTGGGTCATCAGCAATTATACTTGTTAAATCATTGTGAAACAATTGTTATATGCGATAATGCATAAGAACAAAGAAAACCAAGTGATGAACTTGTCACTCGATCTGTTGCAAAGCTATCAATTTTGCTACTTTTTGGTCAAAGACATGAGCAAAGTATAAATTTCTATATTACAACAAGTGTTGTTATAGCAACGAAATACGATTGTTAGAAAAAATATAATTAAGAATAAATCGTGTAAATGGAACCATGCTGATTCAAAACTAAAACTGAAACTCAACCATATTGTCTCAGTTGCACCTCATTTGTAATTTATATAGGAAAAAAGAAAATTAAAAAAAAAACCAGAAAATTCATCTCAACTGAAATAGCTATGGTGTCGACAAATGAACTGCAATCTTGTCCCTCAAAAGTGAACCATTCTGATCATTATCAGAATCACAAAACAGTGGGCGATAAGCCAAATCATGACAGTTTGAAAACACGAGCCGATCTTGAACTTCATCCTCCTTATCAATCAGTATATTATGCAGAATGCAACAAGCAAGAATAATCATTGGTAGTCTGTCTTTATTAGGCCTCCACAAGACTCCTTTAATTATCTTCCAATTCTCTTTCAGCTTAACGAACGCTTCATTTGCCACTTTGTGTGTTCTCAACAACATTTCATTAAACTTAACTTCAGAATCACGAAGTCTACGGCCCTGATATGGAGTTAACAACCATTTTAGCAATGGGAAGCCTGAATTACCAACGATATACTCCTCTATTTTATTTCCTTCTGACAACACCTTTTGTTTCCCATTTAATCTCTCCCCCTTGTTGCATAACTCGTAAAAGGCTGAACTTTTAAGGATACGCTCGTCGGTTAAACATCCAGGTGACCCAGCTGTGATGTTACGGAACCTCAAATCAGGACCTACAATCGCTTGTAAAGTCATGGTTTCGTTTTTCTCTCTGTCATACCACATCTTTTTTGACGGGTCAGTAGAGACGACGGACATCAAAATGTGGGTGGTGTCAATTGCTCCACAACAATTTGGAATGCCCCATATCTTTTCAAATTGACATTTTAAGTCCTCCATCTCGACTTCAGTTGAAGGCCAGGAGAGATGGTGGAGTCCTTGTACGTTCAAGGCGTCTACAAAGCGTCTGGTTAGCCGAGCCACTGTCATTTTCTTTACGTTAAGCGAATTTCCGACATTTTGTTGAGATTCACCGGACCCTAACCGTCTTAGAGCAATAGCAACCATATCATATGGGCTAAACAAATTGCCATCGATATCAGTGAAGTTTGCACACTTGACCATCATTTCTTCTTTAACAAGCGAACAGATATAGCCAAACGTTTTTATTGACATTTTGAACATGGATTCAAAGCATTGTGAATCTGCTGAATCTATTAAAGTCCCTGAGATACAACACAAATCAAACATATAAAGTCTCTGATTAGGATTTATAGAGACCTTTATCGACACCAAGAAATGATAAGATATATCATTTTTGACTTTGACAAACAAAGAAATTTATGAACTTTCTAATGATACAGAACACATATACTGGTTACAGAAAATAGTATAAATATGATTGTAACTAGTTTTTCGTCCGCATGTGAGAAAGTTACTAATCTTTTTTTTTTTACTTAATCAAGAAACTGATGTACTGATGTTTCTTAAGACACTTGAGCTCGGAGATCTACAGATATAATTAGACCGACTTAGTTCTAAAAGCAAAAAAACATGAGCATGTGTTGTTCTAGATTCAAACCATTCTTGCTAGTTTGACATGAAGAAAGATTATAACACAATAACCCAAAACAAATGTAAGAAACCTCAACTGTAGGCCTACTGTCAGACCAGATAATAAGGTCACGGGTTCAAGTCAAACAGACAGTCTATTTGCAGAAATGGTACCCAGATACTAGCCAAGCATCGAGCCTTGGTGCACCATAATCGTTCTTTTATGTCCCTACCAAGCCCCAGAAAGAACACATACATAGTCTATATAGGCATATAGCATCAAAAATACAAAAATTTTAGTTACGGAGTCAAAGTTTGACCTTTTAGTATCAAATGGGTTGCTTTCTGAAGTCAAAGTTAATGGAATTCGTCATTGTAACATTAAAACTATTAATAAATTAGTAACTTATATAATTATTTACCAATTACAAAACAATTGTTTTGGGTTTGAGTCTAGAAGCTACAAGGTTAGAACTCTGCAAATTAATTAAACACGACACTTTTATGTTAAACTTAACAAACATGAATAACATAGGAACTACGGGGTGTTTGGAATCACGTTTAAAGTGATTATACATTTTGGAATAATCAGTTTAAATAAGCTACATTCAAAGAACTTCTCCAAAAATGATAGTAATAAGACGAGTTTCAACCAAACACTAGCATTATGATCAATTTGCAAATGCAATAGTATACAGGCATAAACCCCCTTAACAACAAAACACAAAAAAGGTTCAAATCCTGGCCCCATGTCTCCTTGTCTGAGGTTAACGCAGTTGACGAACAAGCCCTGTTGACAACCACGAGAGGCGAGAGGCCGGGAGGGTTACTTTTTCTTGTATATATGCAGGCAGCAACACCAAGATCAAGACTTTAAAACACAAAACATCCAGCAAGAACCATCACAAAAAAAAATCCCCATAAAACAATCACATTCTAGAAAAGAAACAAAATGATGATATGCAGATTAAACACCTTTACAACCAAAAAACATGAAGAAAAAAAAAATATTACCTTGAAACCTTTGAGCAAAGTGAGGCCACCAATCTGACGGTTGAGGTTCAGAAAGCGGCGCAGATTTCTTGAATGATTTGGAACCTCTGATGGGACCCATTAAAGTATCAGCAAAAACCCAAGTCAAATGTTTGTCTAAGAATCGAGGATGATGGAACAAAGCATGCAATGAAGATGGGTTCTTTTCAAAATAAAGCTTCAAAATTTTATAACAACAACATTGGATTTATATAGAAAAAAACTTGAGGTTTATTCTATAAATATTTAAGACACGTATTTTTGATAAAATGGAACCTTTTGTTATTAGGATGAAAAGTATTATCATAAATTTTGAGATATCAAATAGTAGTGTTTTATCAGGTTTGTGACTAAGCTTTTAACAAAAAGCTTAAATTTATGATTACTTTACCAAGGAAAGCATCAAAATGATGATGAAGAAGAAAGAAAAAAATAGGTAAATTATTTGGAGGATAGAATGGTAATGTATGATCTCATTTACACCTAGATAGGAAGGGGTATGTTTTTTTATGCTCTTCTAGAATAAGGAATCCTAATTGTAACAAGTCAAAAAGAAACATATGAGTGTTCCTGTTTCTAAACAAATCCGTTCCTATTAAGATATTAAGCTAAAAAGAAACCCCCCCTAATACTCTCTGGTTTGACCAGGCCTTCGAATGTTCAACCTGTAGCGAACTCAAGAAATAAAGCAGTAGGAAATCTCTTAGTAAAGATATCGGCATACTGAAATGGCGAAGGCACGTGAAGGACACGAACTTGTCCCTAAGCAACAAACTCACGAAAAAAGTGAATATCAATCTCGATGTGTTTTGTACGTTGCTGCTAAACCGGATTCGCAGACATATAAACAGCACTACATTATCATAATAAACTAAAGTAGCAATAAATATAGGGGCATGCAGCTCACGTAACAGGTTGCGGATCCAAGCAATCTAAGCAACCACATTAGCAACACCACAATTTTCTACCACAACACTGGAACGAGACAAGGTAACATGGCGCTTAACAGAGCATGATAAAAGATTATCACCAAGAAACACACAATACCCGGAAGTAGACCAGCGGGTAACATGGCAACCAACCCAATTAGCATCAGTGTAGGCAATTAGTTGAGCAATAGACGAGACATGAAGCTGAAGACCATGATCTATAGTGTTACGAACATACAATTGGGTGCGCTTCAAAGGAATAAAGTGGGGATCACGAGGGTCATGCATATAAATGCGAAACATAAGACAAATCTAACCTCATAAAAGTAAGATACTGAAGAGCACCAGCAAGGCTGCGATATAATGTAGGGTCACTGACAGGATCACCATAAGGACCAAGCTTGGACTTAGTATCAACAGGGGTTCTGCATGGGTTAGAGTTCTGCATATGTGTTCGCTCAAGAATTTCCTCAGCACATTTCAACTGTGAGAAGAACATGCCAGAAGCCGACCGATGACAAGAAATACCAAGGAAATAATTGAGAGAAAAGTCATAACAAATTCACTGTGAAGTAATGCAATAATACGTTGTAAAAGTGCTGCAGAAAAAGCTGTAAGA
This sequence comes from Tanacetum coccineum, assembly GCA_026074375.1. Lineage (NCBI taxonomy): Eukaryota > Viridiplantae > Streptophyta > Magnoliopsida > Asterales > Asteraceae > Tanacetum > Tanacetum coccineum. Next base: position 4,333 of record BQNB010103486.1, on the reverse strand, counting down.
ATCATATCAAGTACATATAACAAGAGATAAGCAATATCAGAACCACGTGAAAAGGCAAATAGGGACTTGTCGGTTTTGTTGTGCTGAAACCATGCACGAGGGGCATGTTTAATATTAGCAAAGCGCTGAAACCATGCACGAGGGGCCTGTTTAATCCCATATGACGAACGTTGCAAGTGACAAACATAATAACGTTGAGTAAAGTCAACAAACCAAGGCGGCTCATGCATATATATTGTCTGATATAAGTAGGGATGAGCATATAGACCCGAATCCCGGTACCGAACCAGAACCGTACCGGTTCCGTACCGAAACGGTACCGAATCCCGGTACACGGTACGGGACCGGTACCATGATTCGAGTAAAAAAAATCGGGACCACTAATTCGGTACGAGACCGGTACCAAATCGAGAAATTACCGAAAAAAACGGGGAAAATCCTTGCCCTACTCCACTCCCCGAGTCACCTACTCGAGAGTTTGTTAAACACTAGTCACCGAGCTCCTTTCACTTGGCGGAGAATCCTTCATAACGATGGTACACTTCTATAGATTACAAAGATGATCACCGAATTTCTCACACACGAGAATCGATAATTACACAACTACACTTGATATACAGCTAACAATATAACAATAGATTACAGCAAAATGATCTCTTGAATGAGGTAAGAAGAATCAAGATCAAGGCACTTTTGAGGCGTGCTTGAAACTTTCGCGTATTTGGCAATTCCTTTCTTGAAGTGAATTACCTACACAAGATTTAGAAAGAGATGCTAGAAAAATGGAGGAGATCTGTTGATTAGAGAGAAGATTGTAGGTGAATGAGGTGTGATATAATGGAGAAATGGCTTGGTATTTATAGCCAAAATTTTTACTGTAGGCCGGTTCTTCCAGTGCTGTTTACCAATGGCACCGACTTGCGAACCTATGGGCACCGGCAAATAGTAACAAAATCCGAATTTTGATTTGCAAAATCTTGAGAAATCTTGTGTAATCTTATGAGATTTTCCTTGGATTTGCTGCATTTGATTATATACAAATTGAAATAAGTAAATTAAAAAGTGTAAGATTATTTTGTGTAAAGTTTAGGCTTAAAAAGATTTGTGTACTTTTTCAAGTTACATGTGCTTTTATACAAGGTTGAGAGATAGTAAAGAAATCATGTTTTAAGAGGATAAGAGGTTTGAAAAAGATGGTTTGTTATGTTTTGTCATTAATAAAACCTTAGCCTAAGTTGATTGTAGAAACGTTTTGTTTAAAACCAATTTATTAATTTATTTGTATTAACATTATCTCATCTTTTTGTTGTTATGACAAAACTTTATTAGGTCAATAGATGATTTGATTTGCTGTATTTCTCCTCCTTTTTGTCGAAAACAAAAATGGATGTGTAAATGTAACGAAAAATGTAGTGATTTTGTTCAAGATGGAAAGCTCCCCCTTGAATGAATGCTACAAAACAATTATGTTGAAATAATGAGATATGCTCCCCTCGCTTTTGTGAGTACATACAAAGAAAAGTTATGAGGTCCAAAAAAATTAGAGAAGACTATTGTTGTACCGGTTAGCAGTGCTGTTACTTATGAAGGCACCGGTTTGAATGATAATGGCACCGGCTGTCTTTATTAAGTCTACAGTCTCGATTTTTTCACTTGATTCTTGAAGATTTCAAATGTCCAAACCACAAGTTCATTTTATTTTGGTACATTGTACGTTAATACAACTACATTGGATGAGATTCTTAATGAGGATTACTAATGATTCTACTTAGTTTTATTCTTCTATACTGTAGTCCATTGGAGTGGTTTTTAGTTTCTATCTGGCGTGTTTAGTTTTTTGTGTTTGTCTTGTGAATGTAAATCTCATTTCTCCTTGGAGGTTGTCGACCAAGAATTGTGTTCTTTCGCACAATGTTCATATAAAAACATCTATGTGTGAGATAGGGGAAAAGGATTGTGAGGTTCCCTATGGTAAAGAGGAGGGAATTGGGGTGGTGGAGGAGGCAAAGCATTGAGGTGGGAGTGAGGAAGGTGATGGTTCTAGTTCGGAGTTGGCGAGGGAAAAAAAAACGGGAAGCGAGGAGTTCATGGGAAAGGAATAAGAGTGGGCTTATTTTGCAATACGTCAATGGTTGCAAAGGATGGTCTAGGGGGTGATGGATTCGTTGTTGATGGTGGAAGATCTCCTAACATATCAAGTAAAGATGGAGAGGATGGTGGAGTAGTGAACAAGAGTTCAACGAGATCAAGGTTTATAGCAACCGGTGAGGTGAGCTTGGATGGTTGAGTAGGAGCGGGTGGTGGTGAAGTTAATGGAGGAGGAGTTGACTTAGGGTCAAGCAATTTTCATTGGAGTTAGTTTTTGGTGGAGAGATTATCAGAGAAGTTGGTGGAGCTTCCGATGTGTAGTCCGATGGTGGAGAGAATGGTTGATAGGGAGGAGAAGCGGTTCTTGGATTGCTAAAGCAACATGGCCTAACACTCATTCTTGCGGTCCGTTTTAGATTAGTTTTATTTTCTTTAGGCATTGTGAAGAAAAGGTAAGAGAGATAGATGAAGGAGAAGAGCAAAATGGCGTATTATTTATAGAAGAGACTTGTGTTAGACTTAAATGTTTTGCTTCCTAATTTGGTTAAAATTTAATGATGAGATTGTGGTTAAGGTCAACTTCTATTCTTAGAACCTAAGTGATGTGACAAGGAGGGAAAACATTGATTCAAATTTGAAAAATTCGTATAATAATAGCTGAGAACAGACATGTCGGTTCTGCCGGTGCTATACAAAGAAGGGCACCGGTTTAAAATACGAATGACACCGGCCAACGGACAGACATGTTTTTGAGTAAGTTTTTTTTTGAGTAAAAATTTGATATGTTGGAGGTGCAGTTTTTCTTGACTCGAAGACAGAAAGAATTGTTTTATTTTGAGTAAAATTTTGTCAAGATGATCGAATTTGTGATTCAAATCATAATTTGAATAATTAGTTGAATTACTACTCAAGAATCATCTGAGCTCCTCACACACTCATTTTAAAGAAAGCAAATCAAAGATTTATGAACCATATTCCGAGAAAGACTAAAGGAAGTACTGAGAAGGATTCATGATTTCTATTCTTGCTTATGAGGCGAGAGGAGTCATGGAAATTGTTGGAAACACAAAAAGTATCGGTCACTTCCAAGTTGTAATAGTCTTAGCTCGTAGTCAGTGTAATGATTAGACTAGCAATCTAGTCCGGCCCAAGGCCCATGGGAAGCCCATCATAGCCCATGGCCGGCCAAGTTAGAGTATTTATACACCTCTCCATGCATTGGAGAGGTGGTTGTTGGTTGTTTCATTTTCCATTTTTCCATCTAATAACATATCATCCATTCCATGTTACTTTCTCTTTCACAACCCACACTCTCTCTCTAGTTCTTGGTAGATTATAAGATTACTTGTATCCTTCAATTGGTATCAAAGCCATGGAGTGGTGTGTTTAGTTTTTGTGTTTGTCTAGTGATTTGAGTTCAAAATCTTTATAAAGAACAAAATCTTGATTTTAAATTTTTCGGCTTAAAAACCTTAAAGTTTTCATTTTTTGTTCCTATAGGGTTAGTAATACTAGTTGTACAAGAGTTTTTGCAAAAAAACAATCAAAAAGGTGTCTTGTTGAGTTTTGAAAGATTTTGCTTCGTCACAGTTGGAACCGAACGAGAAGATCCGAACTAGGTGTTTTTAGTTGGAACCGAACGAGAAGAGCCGAACTAGGTGTTTTCAGTTTAAACTAAATGAGAAGAACCGAACTAGTTGTTTTAGTTGGAACCGAACGAGTTGCTTGTAGTTGGATCCGAACTAGTTCATTTGCAAGAGGAACCAAACTAGCGTTTCTTTGAGAGCCGAACTAGTATTTTTCTTTGTCAACCGATAAAGATCAACCGAATGAGTATACTTACTTGAGAACCGAACTAGAACAACCGAACGAGTATACTTACTTGACAACCGAACTAAAACAACCGAACTAGAAAATTTCTTAATAACCGAACAAACTGAGCCGAACTAGTTTACTTGTGTGTCAACCGAACTAGTTTTCCTTTGATAGCCGAACTAGTGTTAACCGATTCAGTAATTTTCTATTTCACACCTATCAAATCAAATTTCTAAATTATACGGTTATTTCTTTGACTTGTAAAATCCCGAGACACATTTAATTGTTTTCCCGGTTTTGTTAAGAATTGTAAAATCCCGTGTAGTTTCAAGAATTAATTCAAGACTCAACAATCACATAATAAACACAATTTATTTCTACCACCGATCGATCAATTTGTAATCTTTTTGATACCACAATGACGACTCTT